>JASPKZ010009489.1:0-71308 GCA_030220185.1 Diploptera punctata | reverse complement strand
GTATATTAATGTATGTACAGCACATGTTGGACCTTTGCCTCTCCCTTGTTACTAGACGAAGTTAATTTTGTTACGTTTATTTCCCTAAATAATTATGTTTGTTTTCTTTTTATTCTTCTTCTTCACGGTTTAGGCTTATTTACTAGCCTGTTCCGGCTCCAAATTGCTGCTCTTTCCATCTTTTCCTTGGTCTTCCCAAATTTCTTCTTCCTCGTGGTGAATAGTTGTATGCTGCTTTTGGTATTCTATTCTCAGTCATCCTTGCCAAGTGTTCTTTCCAGTTTGTTCTGTATTTCTCTATTGTTGAGTTTAATTCCTCTATTTGTAGTTGTCTTATTTCTGTGTTGTGTTTTTTGTCTGTTCTTCGATATCCTGCTATTGGTCTGAGGAATCTCATATCAGCAGCTTGTAATCTGGCAGATTGTTGTGTTGTCACTGTCCATGTTTCGGATCCATAAGTAATAATAAGAACTACCACTGTCTTGTATAATTTCATTATAGAGTCTTTCCTGGCTTTATTTTCAAAGTTCTTTTTGGTGTTACCTGTTATATAATTAAACTTATTTTATTTTGTTATTTATATCTGTTTCTGCTGTGTATGTTTGTAAGTAACCAAATATAATAAGAACAGTGGACTTTCGTAGACTGTCGATGGGCAGGACATGCGGGCACGAATGGGAAACGTAAGAGACATGGAAGTTTCTCGCGGGAAAACGCATCAGTTGGTATACCAAGAATGGGAATAAACGTTAACCGTGGTTTGAGGGAATAGATTTAAAGTTAGTTATTTTGCTAAAGATGTCATGAATGATATGCGATCAACGTACCGACCCAATGAGACATCTACTGGGTACCTATATATTGCTAGCAATCAAGCAGGTCGGCAAATTCCTTAGAGTCCTCTTTATTCACGTTTAGGGTTCATTTAGAACCTGACAATCTTCAGACGCGGGACCCACGCCTTAAACTGCCCTCCCGGAAGACTTGCTACTAGGATTTTTCCACCGTAAAAAAAATGTATCGATCCCGGTCGGGTTTGAACCGGCGACCCTCGGGACCAGAGGCTAGGACATAAACCGCTAGACCACCGCAGTCGACATATAGCACCAAATAAATAAAATCGATGTTTCGTTTATATGTCAGAGTACTGTGTGGGCGTGTATGTGGTATTAAGGAAATGCCTACAGTACATCGATAGTTATCGACCATCTTGCTTCCTGGGTCCTGCACACTGATACCAGCTTAACTAAATGTTCCTCACCCGAGTTCTCTCTGGGATAATCAATTATAGGGTGTTCCGTGCACTTGTACACACCAGTCACTTCAACCCTTCAGTTCCCCTTTCTTTCTACAGACGTGATACAACCTGGTTATACTGAATTTTAACTCTTTAACTCACTGACACTAAGGATCTGTAGGTTCATGGCCTCGCGCACATAAGCTCTCCATACATCCCTATCCCCAACTAACGTTCGTTAATATTATGACCCCACGCAATTCTTAGCTACTTACTGGGTGTCTTCGTCTGCTTTTTCTACAAGAAGCTTCCATGCCCCTCTTTCATGTAACATGTCCTGCCTATCGTAGTCTATAAGACTTAACTGTTATTAGGCCTATATCTACTTAACTATATAATCATATAGGTCACTGTTATGCAGTCTTCTCCATTCGCCTGTCCGTTAGTGTTTCTTTGGTCCAAAATTTTTCCTAAGAGCTTTATTTTCAAATACTTGTAATCTCCTTTCCTCCCTCAAAGTAAGAGTCCATGATTCGCATCCATATAATATAACTGGGGAGAATAACAGTTTTTATATTTTCAGTTTAACGTTTTTTGAAAGGAGTTGGGACAAGAGTCTCTGCAATACATAATAGCACGCATTTCCCAGAATTGAGCCTATGTTTAATTTCTTTGTGCACCTCATTCATATTTGTCATTATTGTTCCCAACTCGTTTCAGAAAAATCTTAAACTGAAAATATATAAAACTATTATTCTACCAGTTATATTATATGGGTGCGAAACATGGACTCTTACTTTAAGGGAGAAGAGGAGATTGCGGGTAATTGAGAATAAAGTACTCAGGAAAATGTTTGGACCAAGGAGAGATGAACAGACAGGTGAATGGAGAAGATTACATAACAATGAACTACATGGTCTTTATAGGAAGCCAGATATAACAAGAACAGTTAAGTCTCGTAGACTGCGATGGGCAGGACATGTTGCACGTATGGGGAATGAAAGACTTGCATGGAGCTTCTTGTAGGAAAGCCAGAGGAAAACGCCCAATTGGTAGACCAAGAATGAGGTGTGGAGAATGACAACTACGATTTGAGGGAAATAGATTATACAGGGAATGATTGTAAAGCATTATCTCAGGATGGGATGTATGGAGAGCTTATGTCCGCGCGGCCATGAACCTAAGGGTTAGATAGAGCCATGAGTTAGCTAGTTAGGTATTTGAATTCAGCTAATTCTTTAGTTTTTTTATAAATACATCATTAACTGCACATTTCCATTACATAACACATTTCTACGTGTGATCATATATTAATTAATTTGATTGAGTTTCCCTATTTCAAACAACAAAACTTTATACAACTTACATTTTGCAGATTGATCAATTGTTTAATTGCACAAGATTATTAGGATATATGACTAGAAAATTAATAGAAGAATATGAAAAATGGGGTTTCAATTTGAAACATGAAAAAAAAAACAAAATATTCGTCAATTGGTGAACCAGAACAAAATTTAATTTTGGAGACGGGAGAAACAATAAAATCTTGTAGTGAGATCACATATTTAGGAATTAAAATAAATAAAATGCGAGTTGATGAAGAGGAAATAAGAAATAGAAATAATAAAGGAAAATTTGCAATTCCTTGCTCAACGGAATATTATGGAATAAAAATATAAGTAATAAAAATAAAATGAATATATATCATATAATGTTAAAAGCATCATTACTTATGGAGCAGAAATTTGGCCATTAACAACAAAAACAAATAAGTATCTTTGGCAACGGAAATGGAATTTTATACGAAGGACAGCAAGAATTTCAAGAACAGGAAGAAATAGGAACTCAGTTATAAGGAAGAAAATTGAAGATTGAAGTCACTGTTTTAGATTATATTAAAACTCAGCAATTAAGATGGTACGGACATGTCCAGCGAATGGAAGAGGATCGACTACCAAAATGTGTTTTGGAATGGAAACCTGAGGGAAGACGAGGCAGAGGAAGACCTAAAACCTCCTGGAGTCAGGGAATACATGAAGGAGAAACATCAACAACCATGAGATTGGATGGACCGGAAAAATTGGCTATTAGGGATCGGATGATGTCAAAGACATTAATCAACCGATGATCTATCTATGATGTTTACCTCCAGCCCCAATTTCTTAGTGTTACTCCTATAAAATATATAGTACAATATCCATAGCTACTCTCCGAAAAAAATACCCTATGACAAAACTTGCTATTTATTTCGCATTAAAATGCAGGCATTATCCAGGAGGCTGTTAACAGAACATACAAGCACCTTAATACTTCTAAGTCTCGACGTTAGGGCGTGTAATAAACTTAGTTTTACAATGCTATTGTTTTGTGCAATTGTTCCTAAGATACGTGATAAAGATAAGAATAAAACATTTTTTATCTTGTGAATATGACATTCATTTTTATCAACCAGGTTACAAAGTCGCGCATGCGTCATGAATGTCCGTGCCGCCCTTCAGCTTTCAAATGTTTAGTTTAACTTTGACAGGAAGCGAGAAAAAACTGAAGTGAACAACTGATTGTTGCAAGTTCCTTCCTCATTTGTTTCACAAAAATATTATTCTTCAATTTTTCTGCAACATCAGTACAAAAGTAAGTAAACAGGCTTTTTACGAAAAAAAAATTTCAAGTTATTAAAAATGAATTACTCTATGAAATATGTATTATTACTCTTATGATTACTACTATTATTATTATTTTATTATTATTATATATTATATTATTATTATTATTATTATTATATCTGTGTAAAGTTTAGCCATAAAAACATTTATTTATTATTATTTTTATTTCAATTCCCAGGTTATATTTTATACATTTTTGGCGTTTTCTCCTGGCATTAGCGTAATTGTAACCCACTTCTGCGGTTGAGGCACCTGGAAGGCGGGGTTACGCTGCCCCGATGATATGATGGGTGATGATGATGATAATGGTGCGCCAGGAGAGTCCCTAATCCTAAGCTTAATCTAAGATGAATTATGAATGATGATGATTGCGATGGCCAGATGATGTTCGGAGACCCAGGAAGTTTGTCCCGCCGGGGATCGAACACGGGCCCGCTGCATGACAAGGCAGTAACGCTACCTCGGAGACCAAAGCGGTGGATATAAAATGACTTTATAATAGGTCAGAAAATATAAAATTAAGCACAAAAGCAAAGAAGGGCTCTAAAATGTATTAAAAAATAATTATTTAATATTATGTACTATCCACCGCTGTGGACTCGAGGTAGCGTACTGCCTTGTCCACGCAGCGGGCCCGGGCTCATCATCCCCCTCGGGACAGTTTTTTTCTGGGTGAGGTTTTTATCGGGATTTTCTCTCACCTGTAAGGCAAATGTCAGGAAAACTTTAAGGCCAAAAACGGTCCCCAAAATCATGTGGCCATCATCCTTATCATTATCATTATCATCATCATAATCCTTAACCGGTGTGGAAAGCAACGGGAAGCTACCACACCTACAATTCCTAGTAAAGCTGAAAAGCAT
Source organism: Diploptera punctata (assembly GCA_030220185.1). NCBI lineage: Eukaryota > Metazoa > Arthropoda > Insecta > Blattodea > Blaberidae > Diploptera > Diploptera punctata. The sequence continues at coordinate 66,545 of JASPKZ010009489.1, read as the reverse complement.
AGCATGAGAAATGCTATGATTGCAGTGAAGGACCTGCCTTCGGATGGGTGTACTGAGAGCCATCACGCCATAATCTATTGAGTAACACTAAGAAATTGGGGCTGGAAAGTAATTATCAGTAAAAGTAAATAAATGGTCACACACAAAAATACATTATATAATGGAAATGGACAGTTAATGACAAATAAGGGAAACTTTAAAGATGTGCCTCAATTCAAATACCTAGGAACAATAATTACAAACAGGAATGAGATGCACAAAGAAATTAAACATAGGCTCAATTCTGGAAATGCGTGCTATTATGCATTGCAGGGACTCTTGATGTCCCAACTCCTTTCAAAAAACGTTAAACTGAAAATATATAAAACTATTATTCTACCAGTTATATTATATGGATGTGAAACATGGACTCTTACTTTAAGGGAGGAAAGGGGATTACAAGCATTTGAGAATAAAGTTGTTAGGATTTTTTTTTCACCAAAGAGAGATTAATAGATAGGCGAATGGAGAAGACTACATAACGCTGAGCTACATGATCTTTATAGGAAACCAGATGTAATAAGAAAAGGATATGTGATGGGCAGGACATGTGGCACGATAAGGATAAAAGAGGGGCGCGGACATAAGGTCTCCATACGTACCAATCCTGAGTTAATGTTTTCCAATCACCTCATAATATAATCTATTCCCTCAAATCATGCTTAACGTTATTCTCCCACCTCATTTTTGGCCTGCCTTCCCTCTGATTTTACTACAGAGTTTCCATACCCGTTTTCATTCCCCATCGTGCCACATGTCTTGCTAATCGCAGTCTAAAAAGAGTTTTTTGTTCTTATTATATCTGGTTTCCATAAAGATCATATAGTTCACTGTTATGCAGTCTTCTCCATTCACCTGTCTGTTTCAATCTCTCTTTGGTCCAAAAATGTTCATAAGTACTTTATTCTCAATACTCGTAATCTCCTTTCCTCCCTTAAAGTCCATGTTTTCACATCCATGTTATATAACTGGTAGAATTATAGTTCTATATTTTTGTCTATATAAATGTTTTTAAACAGAAATAGGATGGCAATGTATTGTTAGAGGGTGAATCTGCCCCAGGGCCATGATGAAGTGATCCCACTACAGGCCTCAGGAGGCCCTTGGGGTAGTGGAAGGTTAAGGCCCCCACGTTTTCTAGACAATCGGCATTTGATGTCTTCCGGGTTGTCAGCCCTGCGTGACGGCCGTCTTTACCCCAGAAGAAGCGTCTGGTATTCATTTCCGTTAGAGGCTGAGTCGACCCCACGGCCATAGTGCCGCCACAGGGACTCGAACCGTCGACCTTCCGGCTTGTAGCGCAGTGCCTTAACCACTACGCTACGGCGTGCCCTCAGGACCATGATGAATTTTTAGCTAATTTAAAATGTCTGACAACATTGGGACTAGAACCCGCGACTTGCAGGCTTGTAGTATACTGCCTTTAAGCAAGTACTCTATTCCGTATGTATATAACTGATCTGTTTATCTGCTAGCCTGCTTGTCTATATATATACACTAGAAATCCCGGCCACGCGTTGCTGTTGCTAAGGTATACGTTAAAAATTTAAATTAAGTTGCTGTCTTTCAGCCAGATTACTTAAAACTAATACTTACACACGAAATTAATAATATTGAAAATAAAATAAACACTGAACACACTTAAATTATGAAATAATCAATATTTGTAATTCAATGAAATTCGCGGTTGCAACAAAAAGCACAGCCATCTGGATCTCTCTTTGTTAAATAATAAACCAAATACCTTACACCGCCATCTGTTAGAATCGTATGGAACTCACAGATAATTATAACTCTTTGTTAAATAATAAACAAATAATTTGCAATAAAAAATAATGCGACTATAAATTTTAGTTATAAACTACCCTATGTCTCAAGTTGAATCAAACAGCACACAGTGTGCAAAATTTTATTAAAATCGGTTCAGTAGTTTAGGATTCCATCGCGGACAAACAACGTGACACGAAATTTTTATACATTAATAATATATATATACACACAATATATTTGTCTTATTTTTTTACCAAAAAACAAATATAATTTGTTGAGGATAACTACCACAACAGGTACAAATTTTATTGTTTTAAATATTTAACAACAACCTCAACGGTGCAAAATGTTTGTTAAAAGTATTTATCTACTGCCTGCCTCGTGTACCACACACTGCTTGTGTCTTGTTTTGGTATGAAATGTAAATACATTAAGAAAATAGAACAAGGTGAGAACTATAATTATAATTGTAACGTAAGTAACGTAAGAGCGCATACATCAGTGTTCTAGTTAGCGATATCACCCGTGTCATCACGTGACCCATATCAGCGCACAAGTACGAGGTCACTCTGTGAACAAACACATCGCCGTTTTAATAATAATAATAATAATAATAATAATAATAATAATAATAATAATTCTATTTATATACAAATTTTTAATGTTTACACATCTTTCTGCGCCTAAAGTTTTTTGTTTTCTTCTTTTTCTTCTTCTTATTATTATTATTATTATTATTATCATTATTATCAGTATTATTATAATTATATATTATCATTATCATCATCATCATTATTATTATCTTCATTATTATCATCATTATCTTTATCATCATCATTATCATTATCATCATCATATTATTATTATTATATTATTATTATTATTATTATTATTATTATTATTATTATTATAAAGTAAAGTGATCCCACAACAGGCCCGGAGGCCCTTGGGGTAGTAGGAGGTTAAGGCTCCCACTTTTTCTAGACAATCGGCACTTTATGTCAGCCGGGTTGTCAGCCCTGCGTGACGGCCGCCTTTACCCCCAGAACAAGCGTCTGGTACTCATTTACATTAGAGGCTGAGTCGACCCCAGGGCCATAGTGCCGCCAGAGGGTTTGGGTCAGTTTAAAAATCCTGACCCCAACGGGACTTGAACCCTCGACCCTCCGGCCTGTAGCTCAGTGCCTTAACCACTACGCTACGGCGTGCCCTTATTATTATTATTATTATTATTATTATTATTATTATTATTATTATTATTATTATTATTATTATTATTATTATTATTATTATTATTGAAATTATGGGTGTACAAGAGGAGCCGGACAATCATAGAAAAGAAAAGATTGCATGGTATGGTCCTGTCAAACGAATGCCAGAGCAAAGATTGCCAAAAATTGTTATGGAATGGATCCCAATAGAAAGGAGGAAGAGAGGAAGACCGAAGAAAACTTGGATAGAAGGGGTACAAGCAGCTATGAATATCAGAGGAATGGAGGAAGATCAATGTATGGATAGAGAGGAATGGCGTTTGGTTTCCGGAAGACGGCGGCAGCTGCCATGATACCGGATGATGATGATGATTATTATTATTATTATTATTATTATTATTATTATTATTATTATTATTATGATTATTATATTATTGGAGATGCGCAAAGAAATTAAACATAGGTACAATTCTCGAAATGCATGTTATTATGTATTACAGGGTGTCTTGTCGTACCAACTTCTCTCAAAATAATTAATAAATAATTAAACTGAAAATATATAAAACTGTTATTCTACCAGTTATATTATATGGATGTGAAACACAGACTCTTAGTTTAGGGGAGGAAAGGAGATTACGAGTATTTGAGAATAAAGTTCTAAAGAATGTTTTTGTACCAAAGAAAGATGAAAACACAGGTGAATGGAGAAGACTACATAACAGTGAGTCACATGGAGTTTACAGGAAAGCAGATATAATAAGGATAGTTAAGTCTCATAGACTGCGATTGACAGGTCATGTGGTACGAATGGGGAATAAAAGAGAGGCTTGGAGCCTTGTAGTACGTAAACCACGGGGAAAGCGCCTTGTAGGTAGGGCAAGAATGAGGTGAGAGAATAATTTTATCATTGCTTTGAGGGAAATATATAATACAGGGGATAAATAAAAAATGTTAGCTCATGACAGGGATATATGGAGAGCTTATGTTCGCGCGGCCATGAATCTACTGGTTCGATAGTGCCAGTTGAGTTAGTTACTTTTTACACGCTTTATATTAGCTTGACCTGTATCTGTCTATCTATGTAACGGAATCTTCGAACATGATTTTTATCCACTTAAAAACATTGGATCGACTTGAAACTTTGTATATTTGTAAAGTACCAATGGCAATACAATAATTTCGTAATGTTTTTCTAAGATCCTGGCCAGGATCATCAGGATATAAAAAAATAAAGACCGGTATAATAGGTTGCGGACTTATCGACTTTTTAGTCCATCGTTGTAAGAAATTAATATTATATCCTCTGGTAGCTCAGTTGGTAGAGCGGTGGATTGTAGTGGTAGATAATTTCAGTAATCCATAGTTCGCTGGTTCAAATCCGGCCTGGGAGGATTTTTTTTTAGAAGAGTATTACTTTTAGCTCATACTACAATAGTATCGAATTTAAAGATATTTACATTTTTATCTTATTCTGTAAAATATTAAAACTAAAAAATAAATAATAAATAATATTTTTAAAAAACTAAAACAACAAGCTTTATTAGAAAACCGAACTAAAAAATGAAAAATAATTTTCGCTTGGGATAAAATTAAAGTGGTCAACAAAAAAGTAATCTCCAACACATATAGAATAAAACTAGAGTTATCTACAAAAAAAAATAATTTTACCATCAAAAGCGTGGGGTGCTTTTTATGAATTTACAATTTTCTTCTTAGAGACTTTACTTTTACCAATATCTGTTTATTATCAAATATATTAATTGATATAGAGCACCCCACGCTTTTGATAGTAAAATAATTTTCTTTTTGTTGATAACTCTAGTTTTATTCTAGATATGTTGGAGATGATTTTTTTGTTGACCACTTTAATTTTATCCCAAGCGTGTTGGAAATTAAAATTATTTTTCATTTTTTAGTTCGGTTTCCTAATAAAGCGTGTTTTTTTTATTTTTTTAAACTATTATTTATTTCCACTGTTGGCAGAAGTGTTATTGTGACCAATGAAAGTGTTCTTGTTACTTTGGTATTGTTAACAAATTAAATTTGATTTTTTTCTGAAATGAGTCAAAACATAATTTAATTCTGTACCTTACGTCACACATCATTTGGTGCTCTTCTGATGTCATGTACTGCTTCCTATCCGGTTGCAAAACAACACTGGCAAATCCGACACATTGTGTAGCACGGAAACGGTCGTGTCCGGACTTGGGTTCCTACGCAGTGCCCTCTGCTAGTCCTAGAAGTTTTTAATATGGATTTCCGAACACCCTGTATGGTTTGATGCATTCCTCAAGTATCCCTCCATGTCCTGCATGAAAGATCCAACCCATCATGTACAATGTTATGCCATCTATGGGCCGAGTAATAAAACACTGATAGAAAAGTCGCATTTATTTTTTCTGCAGAAAGAACCAAACAACAAAACGTGTAAAATCTCAGAATTAAAAACGTCTGAGTTACCAACTTTCACACAAAATAGAAGCTATTTAATATTCTGTTGGTTGAAGTAATAAATAAATGTTTATTTTTATTTGCGATTTTTTTTATTTACATTTAATTTTAATTTGTTTTTCTCAGTTCAGTTATCTTGCAGCTTGGTTCCTTTTTGCAGAATACGACCCAATTTATATAACTTCTAAAACTTTATTCACATTTGAATTGTTAGTATTAAATTCTTTTTAACATTTATTTAGACCAGGCTCTTAACTTGTGGTATAAAAAATGTTCTGAATTGGGTATTCCTATAGGAGGAAAAGTACTGCATTCATTGTTGTTTGCAGATGATCAAATAATTTTTGCAGGGGATGAAGATGATATGAAATATATGATAAATAAATAATGCAAGAATATAAAAAATGGGGACAGGAATATAAATTTACAGAAAACAGAATATATGTGTTTGGGAAAGGATGTGGATTGACCTCATACTTGAAACAGGGAAAATAAAAAAGTGTGAATTTTTTAAATATCTTGGGTCAATAATTACAAGTTTAGGTACCTGTGAGAGAGAGATGTACAGACTAAAATTGCAATGGCAAGAAATGCAACTAAGACATTGCATGGTATATATTTGGAATACAAATATTACAAAGGAAACTAAAATGAAAATTTATAAGAGCATAATACAGAATATTTGTCATATGGAAGCGAAACTTGGTCTTTGACGGACTTACAAAAGAACAAAATTAGAACAGTTGAATTTGATTATTTTTAGAAGAACCTCCATAAAACCAGACAGGATAAAATAAGAATTAATTCGCTTTGGAGAGAAATGAATGTACCACATTTGTTGTTTTAAGAGGATTGAAAAATCAAACACTTAAATGGTATTGGCCATGTACAAAGAATGGAAAATGGAAGATGGCCAAAAAATATATACCAATGGTCACACCCTGGAAGAAATAAACGTGGCAGACCAAGATGGAAATGGAAAACCTATGTCAGAACTATAATGGATGATCGGAATTTGGAAGAGGGAGATTGGAATGATAGAGATAAATGGAAACTGAAGACGGCAAACCTATAAGTGGGGGAAAGCCGAAGAAGAAGAAGAAGTATTAAATATTCAGTTTCTATTAATGATTTACATTACTTAATTCGGTGTAGGTCTGGCGACTGTTTTCTGAGAAACTTGTGGTCAAAATGCCTTACATTTGCTTCAGATTTGACGGGAATCTTTGAAAACCAGAAATCAGAATATTGAAATCGACCGGGAATCAAACCTGGCCCTGCTGCTTGAAATACTCTTGTTTTCTAGATAATAGCGGCAATCTTCTCCAAACCTGTTGTTGTAATTTGTTAGCTGTCGATATTTACGACATTCTTTACAACATGTGACGCGAAAAATGTTTCGAAGTTCCAATCACACACCATGCGCATGCGCCAACAAACGCGAAGCGGTTTACACCATTGAATCACAGGATGTAGCCAACATATAGGCTGCACGATATTTAATAAACATAAAAAACTAACCTAACACTATTTGAGTGTTCTAACCTGTGAAAGACCAATCTAAAAGCTAACCTAATGCAATTTAAGCACTCTAACCTGTGAAAGACCAACCTAAAAGCTAACCTAATGCAATTTAAAAGCACTGTAACTTGTGAAAAGACCAACCTAAAAGCTAACCTAACGCAAGTTTAAGCTCTCTAAACCTGTGAAAGACCAACCTAAAAGCTAACCTAACGCAATTTAAGCACTCTAACCTGTGAAAGAATGCAACACCCAAAAATAAATAGTAAGTTCTGAAATTCTGAATTATATGTGTACATTAATTACTAATAATACTTCATGTTGGCTGCATTAGATATTCGTTAAAATCAATATGGCTGCCACGTCTTCATGCTACGTATGTAGTTAAGTGCCATAGAAAAATATATTGAAACTAGCGGAACCGGCAGACGTTTGTCCTGCCCAAACATTCAATCCTCGTGTCAATAGCCAGATTATAAAAATATTAAATTCTTTTTTGTCATAAAACTCACTAATTAATACATAATTAGATATTATTAAATAAGTTTTCAAGAAAACCTCCTTTCTGTTCCATCTGTTATGAGTCAAACAAGCGTGCATAATGACATCACATTGTTGAAGGACGGAATATGTCGACAATGCGAAAAACTCAACATCTGACATAACAATGTCCTATAACGCGATCGCAGCGCATCTTCCGTGTTCCAATTGTGAATCTAAAACCATCCAGGGACCCCCTCAAACACAACTAATTTCTCTCAAAATCGGTCAAGTCGCTTAGGCAGTTTTTAATTCGGATTTCATGTAACCTGCAGTTCTAATTGTTGGATTTCGCTCATTTTTGGCATATATACCCACCTCGGTTTATTTTAATACAATATACTGAGTTTGTCCACTGCTGTGGTCTCGAGATAAGCGTGCTGCCTTTTCACGCAGCGGGCCCGGGTTTCGATCCCCGGTCGGGGCAGTTTTTCTGGGTGAGGTTTTTAATCGGGGGTTTTTCCTCACCTGTAAGACAAATGTCAGTGAAACCTTTAAAAGGCCCAAACGGTCCCCCTAAATCATAGGGCCAGTCGTCCTTATCATTTATCATCCTTACCATTAGCATTATCAATCGTCATCCTCACCGGTGTGAAAGCAACGGAAGCTACCACACCTACACAATTCCCTAGTAAAGCTGCAAGCATAGCATGACAATGCTATGATTGCAGTGAAGGAACCTGCCGTCGGTCAGAATTATTATGGATGGATACTGAGTTTTGTTGTAAAACATCATAAAAATTGTGACCGTAAGAGCGCTTACCAATTTTTTCGCTTCAGGTGAACTCCAATACCTAAGGTTTTTAGAGTCTTGTATTGAGAATCTAAACCTCCGAGAGACCCCACAGACACACACATAAAACTTTTCATCACAATTGATCCAGCCAGGTCGTTTAGAGGAGTTTAAGTGACAACACACAGGTACAGAAGACGATATATATATATTATATATATATATTACATACAGATGAGTTTGTGTATCAAGTCAAGTTTGACGCGTGGAGCCCGCAGCTGACATTCCTTTAACAAGAAAAACATATAATTAGTGCACGACTAAGGGCCATTTTCCCACCAAGGAGGTAACTGTATTACGCCAGTTTATGCTATGCTTTATTGCATGGGAAAACTGGCGCTAATACAGTTACCTCTGTTGGTGAAACTGACCCTTAGAGGGTGACGGTTATTAAACTACTTAAAAAGTATTTTATTTACAAGAGTGCATTAGCAAACACACACCGTAAAGTGTTCGTATTGGTATAGGACACATCCATACTGATACCACTATCCATAGTTCTTCTCTTCACCCATATACTCATAAGATGGCAGCCTTTAATAGTTACATTCATTACACTTTTAAATATCCCTCTTTCACCCTTGGAATATAATAATTAATTGAATATTATTCAACATTGGCTGTTAATAATGGCTACGACCCTGAAATTATAGAATGTTTAATTAAGAAGGTTCATTACAAAAAGCAATTAAACAAAGCTTTCCTTTACCCAAAGAAAACATAAAGAAATATGTCGTAATGTCATACATAGGCCCACTTTCAAATAAAATATCTAAACACTTTAAAAAGTTGAACATTAATGTGGCATTTAAAACTAATAAAAAACTCTACAAAATATAAAAACAAACAAAAACAAAAAAAAAAAGAAAAATTATCAGATGTAATAAAATTGAAGTGTGGCACATGTGACAATGTCTATATAGGACAAACTGGTAGACCTTTTATCTCTCGGATAAAGAAAACACATGAGAGCATATAACAGAAATTTAGAAAATTCAAAATATGCTAACCACCTATTCCAATTTAATCATTGTTTCGATCCAAATTTTGAAATTTTACATATTTGTGATAAGGGTAAGAAGTTAGATCTTTTGGAGGCTGTAGAGAAATTAATAAATTTAAAAGTAGTAACAAACTGTTAAATTCTCAACTTGATTTGAATGAATCCCCTCGTAAATTAAAAAAAAATTTAAATAAATATTGTTGTATTGTTGCTTAGATCAAGTTGAAACAACAATTCATAATTTGTTAACATGTCTGAAAAGGTACAGTGTCCCGAAACAGCTGTCACTGAATTTATATCTTAATAAATATGGAAATCAAATAAAACTGACGTTTTATTTTATTTAATTAAATAATAAGGTCGGTGTAAATCATTTAAGACTCGACTGCGCTGCGACACCTAAAATAAATTAATAATGAGTTTTTATGTTGAGTTAAATAAGGTAAAAATTAAAAATAAATTTTATATTTATTCGTAAATTATCACTTAGGGGGTTGTTTTGATCGACGTGGGTTACACGGTAAATTGGTCGATTTACAGGTAGTTCCGGTCCCTTTCGGAGGTAGTGTGATCGTTTCGCTAGGTTAGGTGGGGTTAGGTTAAATTGGGGTAGATTAGGTTAGGTTGGGTTAGGTTAGGTCGGTTATGATTGGTTAGGTTAGGCTAGGGGTTGAGTTGAGTTGGGTTAGGTTATGTTTAGGTACCATACGCGGGGGCCACGCCGTAGCGTAGTGGCTATGTGCACTGAGCTACAAGCCGGAGGGTCGAGGGGTTCAAGTTCCGTTGGGGTCAGGATTTTTAAACTGACCCAAACCCTCTGGCTGGCACATGGCCCTGGGGTCGACTCAGCCTCTAACGGAAATGAGTACCAGACGCTTGTTCTGGGTAAGGCGCGGGGCCGTCACGCAGGGCTGACAAAGTGCCGATTGTCTAGAAAAAGTGGGAGCCTTAACCTCCTACTACCCCAAGGGTCTCCGGGCACTGTTGTGGGTACGTCACTTACTTAGTACCATACCGCTACGTTTCGTTGGTTCGGTTCAGTTAGATTAGGTTTGATTTGCTTAAGTTAGGTTAAGCTGGGATAGTTTAAGTTAGGTTCGTTTACGGTTATTACGATTCGGTTAGGTTGGGTTGGCTCGTTTAGGTTAGGTTCATTATGATTCGGTTCAGTTAGGTTAGGTCAGGTTTTCTTAGGTTAGGTAGTTTCGGTTAGGTTCTGTTAGGTTACATTAGGTTAGATTACGTTTCTGTTAGGTTAATAAGTTACAATAGGTTAAGGTAGGAATTACGATAGATCAGTTAACGGACCTCGGCCCAGGTATGAACTCGCGATCCTCGGAACCAGAGTCGAGGAAATAATCAGCAATGCATTCCCAGGATGAAAATTAATTAAATCGAAGAAGTTTATCTTGATATGGAGGGGTTTCTATCAAACAATTTGAGTTAAAATTCCAGGGTTTTAGATTTAAAAAATACTCTGTTATCAGTTGTTTGCATTTGATATTCGTAAAGAAGTAATAACATTAAATAGAGTAGGCTATGTGATGACTTCACACCTTAATTATAGATTGGTTCAAACTCAAATATGAACAAGCTAATCAAACTTATTTCAAAATCTATGTTGTTTTGGTTTTTTTTTTAGATTTAGAGGATGAAGAAGGCCTAAAAATCAATGGTATTAATAAGCTGTTAGTTTTATGCGGATGATGTAGTACTACTGGCCGATAGCGACGAGATACTAAAGCACAACACGCACACACTATTGAGTAACACCAAGAAATTGGGACTGGAAGTAAACATCAATAAAACTAAATATATGCTCACACACAGAAATACATTATATAATGGAAATGGACAATTAATCACAAATGAGGGAAATTTTGAAACAAGTGGCTAATTCAATACCTAGGAACAATAAAACACAAGCAGGAATGAGATGCACAAAGAAATTAAACATAGGCTCAATTCTGGAAATGCGTGCTATTATGTATTACGGGGACTCCTGTCGTCCCAACTCCTTTCAAAAAACGTTAAAACTGATAATATTTAAAACTGTTATTTTACCAGTTATAATAATATGGATGTGAAACATGGACTCTACCTTTAAGGGAGAAGAAAAGATACGAGTATATGAGAATAAAGATCTTAAGAAATTATTTGGACCAAAGAGATGAACAGCAGGCGAATGGAGAAACAACATAACATGATCTTTATAGGGAAACCAGATATAATGAGAACTTTATGTCTCAATAGACTGCAGAGAGGAAGGAAATGATGCACTAATTATAAATTAAATAGGGGCATGGAAGTTTCTTGTAGGGAATGTAGATGGTAAACGCCCAGTTGGTAGACCAAGATTCGGGTGGGAGAATGACATTAACCATGATTTGAGGGAAGTAGATTATACAAGAAGATGATTGGAAAACATTAGCTCAGGATAGAGGATATGTGGAGAGCTTTTGTCCAGTCGGCCATGAACCTATGGGTTCGATAGTGCAGTATAGTAGTTACTTATAAGTTATTTTTAATAAAAAAATCTCAATATTGGTCGATATAGGCCTAATTTAAAAGCTAAATTATTAAATAAGAAAGTTTTCAGTGGAGAAATTGCATAGACTATCGATTGAATTGAAAATATATAAAAGGAAATAACTGGTTCTCTGTAGATTTAATGTAAATTATAGGACTGAGGATGAACAGGCACAAGAAGAGATCACAAACACACGAAATATCCGAATCATGAAATAGGGGCCATTGTTTCTAAACTTTTATTTAAATACATATTTTTGTGGTTGCTCGGAGAGATAAGTTGAGAAACCTCCAGTTTTCCTTGATTTTAATAATGTGATAGCAGCTTTTATCTGGCAGAGAGAGAGAGAGAGAGAGAGAGAGAGAGAGAGAGGAGAGAGAGAGAGAAAGAGAGAGAGAGAGTGGAGGAAAACTGTCGCCATGCTGACATAGGCTACTGTTCCAGTGTCAGGGTGTTTGTTTTGTAAGAGCACAAGTTTAGACAAATTAAGACCTGTGTGATAACAAACAAAATATCACCAGTGCTTGACCTTCTGCGGTCACCTCCCTTCTGTAGTCGCGTTTAAAGCAGCGAAATTATTTTATTAACATAATGCAAAATTGGGACTGGAAGTAAACATCCACAAACTATAAATATATGTTCACACATAAAATATATTATATAATGGAAACGGACAGTTAAATTACAATGAGGGAAATTTCGAACAAGCGGTTCAATCAAATACCTAGGACAATAATCACAACAAGCAATGAGAATGCAACAAAGAAATTAACCATATGCTCAATTCTGGAAATATGTGTTTATAATGATTACAGAGACTCTTGTCGTAACCACACGTCCCTAAAAAGTGGTTAAACTGAGGATATCTAAAACTATATATGCTACCAGTTTTATAGGTATCCATTTGATGCTGAATCATATAGTCTAAATGTACAGGGCGAAAAGATAACGCGTATTTGAGAATATTGTACTTAAGAATCTTTGGGACCAAAGAGAGATTGAATACCACGGTACATAGAGCCCATCGCAAATAACGAGATTTAAACTATTGGTTATTAGATCTGGTTTTCTTATAAAGACCATCGTAGCTAATTCTTAATGCAGTCTGCCTCCATTCACCTGTCTGTTCATCTCTCTTTGGTCCAAATTTTTCCAAAGAACTCATTTCTCAATACTCTATGGTCGGTCCCAAGCCCGATGAGAAAGGAGGAGGGGGAGGAGCTAACAACCCTCTTTAGAAACCAGGGGTCAGTTGGCTCCGACTGATAGTAACTCTGAAGACCTCAACGGCAGGAGTCCTTCATCAAGGCGGATCTGGAGGAAGAGGCAAAAAACCCAGCCTCTAAGGGAAATAGAGAAACGCTGCCTTGCGGGTGAAGAGGGATCTCAAGGCTATGGGAGGAAAACCCAGACAAAATTTTCCTGTTCTCCCAGGTTGGGGGTTTAATTGCTGTGACCAACTCTGCCCCACACTTCGAAAAAAAAATGCTAAAGACCAAATACGCTTTCCTCCCTTAAAGTAAGAGTCTCATTTTCACACCCCGATATAATATAACTGGTAGATAACAGTTTATATATAGTTTCAGTTTAACGTTTTACCATAAAGAGAGGTTGGGACATCCAACAGTCTCTCATACATAAAGCAACGCATTTCCAGAGTTGAGCCTAATTTTTAATTTCTTTGTCATCTCATTCTAGTTGTGATTATTTTCCTAGGTATTTGAATTCAAGCCATTTCTTTTCAAAATTTACCTCATTTGTCATTAGCTGTCCATTTCCTTATATAATGTCCTAATAATAATAATATAATATAATAATAATAATATAATAATATAATAATAATATAATAATAATAATAAAATAATAATCATCATCATCATCACCGGTATCATGGCAGCTGCGCCGTTTCGAAACCAAACGCCATTCCTCTCGATCCATCCATTGATCTTCCTCCATTCCTCTGATATTCATAGCTGCTTGCACCCCTTCTAATCCAAGTTTTCTTCGGTCTTCTCTTCCTTTCTTCCTCTTTTCCATTGGGATCCATTCCATAAACATTTTTGGCAATCTTTGCTCTGGCATTCGTTTGACATGACCATACCACTGTAATCTTTTCTTTTCTATTATGTCTATGATGTCCGGCTCCTCTTGTACGCCCATAATTTCCCTTATTTATAATAATAATAATAATAATAATAATAATAATAATAATAATAATAATTAATAATAATAATAATAACAATAATAATTGTATATCTTGACTGAAGATAAATAATTTAATTTTAAATGTTTATTTGTGTGTTTGTTATTCTTTTCTAAGAAGTTAATTGTATTTTATGTCAATATGAAATCAGTTAATTTTGTAGGATGACGTTTTTATGATAACAATAAATATTATTATAGTAAAGTGAATATCTGTCAGCCAAGAACTGCGTCAACAAAGTGCATTTGTCAGCAAGTCCAATTCTTGCACTAATTTTCCTGGTTTTATTAGAATATACCTTTGGTTTTTAAAATTATATATATCCATCCATAGTAATTCTGCCCGAAGGCAGGTCCTTCACTGCAATCATAGCATTTTCATGTTATGCTTGCGGCTTTATTAGGGAATTGTAGGTGTGGTAGCTTCCCGTTTGCTTTCCACACCGGTGAAGGATGATGATGATGATGGTAAGGATGATGGCCATATGATTTAGGGGACCGTTTGGGCCTATAAAGTTTTCCTGAACATTTGTCTTACAGGTGAGAAAAACCTCGATATAAAAACCTCCACCCAGAAAAACTGCCCCGACCCGGACCCGCTGCGTGACAAGGCAGCACGCTGACATCGAGACACACACAGCGGTGGATTTATAAATAAATAAATACACTTTTTTTCTAATGCCACTAGGTTGTTTTTTGTGATATTTCTAGCTTTCTCCCCTGACATAGACTTGAATTGTAATTCCATTTCTTAGTTGGGGGCACCTGGAAAGCGAAGTTACGTTACCCCGATGATATGATGGGTGATAAATGATAATGAAGCGCCAGGAGAGTTCTTAACCTAAATTCCAGACCATGAACATCCACAGGAATAATTCCCTTTAAGGAAAAATTCCTATGGTTTGACCGGGAATGGAACGCAGAACCTCATGAACTATAGCCAGAAACGCTCACCACTAAGCCCATAGGCATTACTTATGATAAACCTGGAATTTTGGTTAAAAACAGAAACAAGAAGGAAAAGAGGGGAGTTTCTGAAGACGTCACTAAGCAAGGTATCGTGCTTACAAGTTGAGTGCAATCACGTCATGCAATGAAAAGAGAGAAAAAAGTAATATAATTGCCAATAAAAACAAAATAAACCTTCTATATTTCCAAGGTTAACTTAAAAATGTGGATAAGAAAAACCAATTACTTCACATTTCAAAAACCGGTTTTTACAAAAGGAAACATAAATCATGTAAAGACATTTGTTGTCGGAAACTGTCGTTCATATCAGCGTTTTGAAATTGGGTGTAAAATGTCATGCCTAATTATGAACAACAAGTTGAAGAAAATTAATGAGGTTCGGTTCAGTTGGTAGCACTTGAGAGTCGTTTTCCGTCGGTCCAGTGTTGGACCAACACGACTCCCAAATGCAGAACCACGATCCCCTGAATCACCTGTTCATAAGTAATGAGTGATTTTCAAATTTCACGACTCACGAAGTGAGTAATCTCCTTTCCTCCCTTAAAGTAAGAGTCCATGTTTCGCATCCATATAATATAACTGGTAGAATAACAGTTTTATATATTTTCAGTTTAACGTTTTTTGAAAGAAGTTGGGACGACAAGAGTCTCTGTAATGCATAATAGCACGCATTTCCAGAATTGAGCCTATGTTTAATTTCATTGTGCATCTCATTCCTATTTGTGATTATTGTTCCTAGGTATTTGAATTCAGCCACTTCCTCAAAATTTCCCTCATTTGTCATTAGCTGTCCATTTCCATTACATCATGAATTTCTTCGTGTGATCATATATTTAGTTTTATTGGTATTTACTTCCAGTTCCAATTTCTTAGTGTTACTCAATAGTGTGTGCGTGTTGTCCTTTAGTATCTCCTCGCTATCGCCCAATAGCACTACATCATCAGGATAAACTAACAGCTTATTAATACCATTGAGTTGTAGGCCTTCTTCATCCTCTAAAGATATAATGGCTGCTCTACTACAAAATGAACAGACTTGAAACATTTATTTCTTCCAAACTACAAAAAATAGAAACACAATTTCAACGTCCCCGGAAAGATAAAAGTTGGAAGTTGTGATCACAGTTCTACATACGCGCATATGGACGGATGAATTGATACGATAGACTTAGCGAAGTAATGTGCCCCAGGTCACCAGATCTAACACCGTGTGATTTGTATCTGTGGGGTTACGTAAAAGACCGTGTTTTTTATATCCCCCCCCATGCCTGACACACTCTTGAAAATCTGCGACAAAGAATTGTTGAAGCTGTGAATTCGATAACTAGAGACCAGCTGATTCGTGTGTGGCAAGAAATGAGCCACCGTTTTGATATTTGTCGTGTAACACATGGTGCTCATATTGAATGCATAAAATAGTGAAATTTGAACTTTTCTCTTTCCAGGAACGTTGGAATTGTGTTTATATTTTTTGTAGTTTGGAAGAAATGAATGTTTGAAGCGTTCCTTCTTCCTGAATAGCCCTGTATGAAAATAAGTTGAATTCAAGACTAAAAGTGTATAAAACACTGGTTCTTCCAACTCTTTTGTATCGACATTGAAACAGAAGGATATACAGAGACTTAGATCTGCTGAAATGAGATACCTTCGGAGGACTGCAGGATACACACTACTAGATGAAAAAAAAAATTGAAGACATCTTAGAAGAATTACACATGGAATCTTTAGAACACAAAATTTTCTGATTAATAAATCAAGATGGATGCAACATGTTCATCGAATGGAAGATCACAGAATACCACAAAACAATGTTAAGATATAAACCTGCAGGAAGAAGAAGAGACCAGGACGTCCACTCAAAAGACTGCTGGATGGTGTTTCTCTTGAGGCCGAAACAGGTCAACAAATGGCCTAAATTCGTGAATGCACTATGATGATGATGATGATGATGATGATGATGATGATGATGATGATAAATAGGTACAATTAGATAAGTGAGGAATTTCCATGAAAAAGCTCAGATGAAGCAGGACTTGCTATGGGATTTTGTAAGTAACAACACATGGTCGGCCGACATGCAAATGCACTCTGTACTCGCGTGTGGATTGAAACATGGCGGCAGTGCGCAAGTGATTAATCAACACTATTAAACAAAGTTTTGACTGAGTCGGTGAAATACGTGTGATTGTGGTTGCAGACCCGATGTGATTTACGGTGCCAACCTGATTCCGTCCTTCACTTAAGTTATTGTCTTCTTTCTCTTGATTTAATTCCTTTGGAATTGAAATACCTATTTTGGAGGCTGTTCAAACAAGGTGAAGAAGTAGAAATTGTATAAGAGACCTGAGTTATAATAATAATAATCAGAATAGTAATACAGTAAAATCAGAATGCAAAATTATAAGACACCTTTTGGTCCACAAGTCATAGATGAAGCATTTAGACTCAGAAATACAAAGGAAATAAAAATATATACATAGACATTCATAGTGATATTATAAAACGAAGGTTTAAAATTTTATGGTCATATTAAACGAATGAACTCAAATAGTCTTTCCAAACAGATAATGGAATCTCTACTAAACAGAAGGAAAGCTCCAGTGGATCTATGAAGGTGGATTGATGATGTCAAAACGGACTTAAATTGGCAGGAATTACTAAAGAAGATATCCCAAACAGAGATATATTTAGAATTAAGGGAATAAGTGGCAATGTTGACCAAGAGGACAAACCGAAGAAAAACTGGACAACTGGACAGAGGAGAGAAATAAGCTCATAGCAAAAGAATGAAAGAAATCTGGGCTCAAAGGAAAACTCCTCTAAGTACTTCGCGTAGTCCTACATGGCTCATTCGCAATTTAAAAGAAAAATAATAATAAATCCTCCTAGTAATTCTGGCCCGGAGTGCAGGTCCTTTCACTCCAGTCATAGCATTTTCATGCTATGGCTTGCAGCTTAGTAGGGGATTGTCGTTGTGGTAGCTTCCCGTTGCTTTCCAAAGTGGCGAAGGATGATGATGATTATGATAGGGATGATGATGATGGCCACATGAGTTTCGGGGACCGTTTGGCCCTTCAAGTTTTCCTGACATTTGTCTTACAGGTGAGTGAAAACCCTCACCCAGGAAATTGTCCCGATCGGTCCCCGATCATCATATGGACAATCGCAATCATCATCATTCATATTCATCTTCGATTACGCTTATGATTAAGGACTCTCCTGGCGCACTACTATCATCATCATCACCCATCATATCATCGGGGGAAACGTAACTCCGCATTCCAGGTGCCCCAACCTCAGAAGTGGGTTACAATTACGTAAATGCCAGGAGAGAACACCAGAAATGTTGAAATGGCGATCTGGGACATTGAATTAAAAAAATATATAGGCCTATATTCTCCCAGTTATGTTATGTGGACTCTTACTTTAAGGGAGGAAAAAATATTAAGAGAATAAAGTTCTTAGGAAAATTTTCGGACCAAAGAGAGATGAACAGACAGGAGAATGGAGAATACTACAAAACAGTGAGCTACATGATCTTTATAGGAAGCCAGATATAATAACAACAGTTAAGTCTCATAGACTGCGATGGATTGGAAATGTGTCACGAATGGGGAATGAAAGAGGGGCATGGAAGGTTGTAGGAAAACCAGAGGGAAAACATTCAGTTGGCAGACCGAGTATGGGGTGGGAGAATAATATTAACCATGATATGAGGGAGGTAGATTTTACAGAAAATTGGAAAACATTACCTCTGGATAGGGATGAGTGGAGAGCTTATGTCCGTGAACCAACGAGTTCGACAGAGTGAGTGAGTTTATGTCTAATGTAGGCTATATCCTAGCAAGTTCACTTTGGTTCGTTTTCAATTAACTACAAAATCACGTTAAGATATGCATAGTGTCTCCATCTCAGTAACAGCATTTTGCGACGGACAATATCACCAAAGAAAAAAAAAATGCTGTCAATTTAATTCCCGCCGGGATTTTAATCCGGAAGCTCCCATGTAATAATCATCAAGGCCATCTGATATTATTTTTATAAAAAGAATAAAAATAATATGTCCATTGTTGTGTTCGAATAACAATCTTCAAAGCCACCTGATGTTATTTTTATAAAAAACTAGCTAGTACCCGGCATGCGCTGCTACGCCTAAACAAATGATGTGTTTTTTTACGTTTAGTTGAATAAGTAAAAGGAAAAATAATTTATAAATTTATATCGTTATTATTTTTAGATATCCCGTTGCTGATTACCCGGGCATTGCCTGGGAATCTACGTATCCCGATCTTTTTGGCAGCAATGAAAGACAAAAATGGCTATTGTGAGCTATTCGTAAGAGATAAACATATGCTGTCGCAGCTTTTTTGTAGAGTTTTTTAAGATGTTCAATTCTGTGTACATTAATTTGGTGTATTTGTTATGATTTAGGCAGCGTAAGCAATTTAAGCGTACAAAAAGCCACTTTTATTTTACTTTTTCACTACAAAGGGTGATTTTTAAGGGTGAAGGGCCTTGAGCATTAAAACTCTCTTACAGGTTATAACCTTCCCGGGAAAAATCCTGAACATTTTGCAAAAAAAGCCCCATCATAATCGGCACTGCACGCTTGTCAGAGAATCTACTTATCCCGATCTTCTTGGCATCACTGAAAGACAAAAATGGCTATTGTGAGTTATCCGTAAAATATAAAACATTCTGATCTTCAATTCTGTGTAATTAATTTGTGTATTTTGTTATGGTTTAGGCAGCGTAAGCCATTTAAGCGTCAGAAAAGGATTTTTTCACTACAAAGGGTGATTTTTAAGGGTGTAGGAGTTGAGTATCATAAGTCTCTTATAGCCTATGTTCATCCCGGGAATCTCCTGAACATTTTGCAGAAAGCCCCATCACAATCGGATCAACGGCATGGCCGCGCATAAAGTACAAACAAACATTAATTTTTATATATTAGTAGATATTTCTTATTGTCGTATAAGTTGGCGTTATGAAATGCTCAAGTGATAAGATACAATAATGTATGTTATCTGAAAATTTGCATTCCTATCGCAACTGCAAAAACTACTTGGTTTATTTAATTTTACAAATTGTAAACAATTTAATTGGTGTTATATTTCTTTATGTCAAGGCGCTAGAAAATATGTGATTATTTTTAGAACCTGTATGCAGGTTCTATATACTTAGAATGCAGGTACATTGTGATATATTTTTGAACATATCTTGCAGTACTTAATATATACCGATTTATTATACACACTGTGTATATTATAATACAATTACTTACTTACTGGCACTATCGAACCCGTAGGTTCATGGCCGCGCGGACATAGTGTTCTCCATACATCTCTATCCTGAGATAATGCTTTCCAATCATTCCCTGTATAATCTACTTCCCTCAAAATCATACTTAATGTTATTCTCCCACCTCATTCTTGGCCTACCAAACTGGGCGTTTTCCCTCTGGTTTTCCCACAAGAAGCTTCCATGCACGTCTTTCATTCCCCATGCGTGCCACATGTCCTGCCCACCGCAGTCTACGAGACTTAACTGTTCTTATTATATCTGGTTTCCTATAAAGACCATGTAGTTCATTGTTGAGTAGTCTTCTCCATTCTCTGTCTGTTCATCTCTCTTTGGTCCAAAAATTTTCCTAAGTACTTTATTCTCAAATACTTGTAATCTCCTTTCCTCCCTTAAAGTAAGATTCCATGTTTCGCACCCATATATATAACTGGTAGAATAATAGTTTTATATATTTTCAATTTTAACGTTTTTTGAAAGGAGTTGGGACTTCAAGAGTCTCTGCAATGCATAATAGCACCGCATTTCCAGAATTGAGCCATATGTTTAATTTTTTTGTGCATCTCATTCCTATTTGTGATTATTGTTCCTAGGTATTTCAGTTCAGCCACTCCTCAAATTTCCCTCATTTGTCATTAACTGTCCATTTCCATTATATAATGTATTTCTACGTGTGACCATATATTTAGTTACAATTACTGAAAGTTATTATCGTCTGCGTAGAATTTTAAAGGCTTACTTCTTGCTATGCAGTCAGTAAGGTGGTGTTGTTGACATTTTTGGTCGCATAGGTTGCAGAGGCACTGGTTCGATGCCCTTTTATGGTACATATTCTGTAGTGGAATCCATGTGTGGCGGTCCACGTGAACACGTGTCTCAGGGAGAAGTTCGGTTCCTTCCATTCTTCGGTGTTCATCGCTGGGGCCAGGAAGAATCCGCGGTCTATATCCTCTGCTTTTTCTTCTCTCTCTCTCTCTTATGTGTGCTTCGTAGGCCGGGGTGTGTGGCAGGTTATATTGTAACGCTATTTCTCTGATGAAGAAGTCAGTCTTGGTTAGATGGTATATGAGTCGAGAGCTCGTTGACCTTGAAACCCTAAGTACTCTCCGGAGGTAGGCAATTTTGACCGTTTCCAGTCTTTTCAGATTTGCTATGGTTAACCGAGTCCAGAATGTGGTGATTGCATAGCACGCTATTGGTGATATCTTAATGTGAAATAGTCTTATAGCTGTTTCGATTGACAGCTTTTTGACATTTCGAATGTGGCCTTTATTGCTGAGTTGCATCTTTCCTGGATGTGCTTGGTGAATGATTTTCCTGTGACGTTAGACTGAGATATTTGTAGCAGTTGGCTAATTCTAGTTGGGCATTTCCATACTTGAATTTGTCATCCCTGTTTACGTTTTCTCTTGGTTTTGCTTGTGTTAACCTCTAGTTCGTCGTGTAGTTTATCCAGGCTAGTCTGAAGATTCTGGATAGGATGACTATATCATCTGCATAGAGGAGGACCGTGGGTCGCGTCATGGATACAGTTTCATTTATATTAGTTTTCAAACTAAATAATCCACTTTTTTGTTCAACGCCACGAGCTTACCCTTTATAACATTTCTGATTTTCTCCTCTGGCATTGGCGGAATTGTAATCCATTTCTTAGGTTGGGGCACCTGGAAGGCGGAGTTACGTTACCCCGATGATATGACGTGTGATAAATGATAATGAAGCGCCAGGAAAATTCTTAACCTAAATTCCAGACCGTGGCGCTGTGGTCTCGAGGTAGCGTGCTGCCTTGTCACTATATTTTGGATATTTTTTTTTCTGTTCAAAATTAATGTTGTTGTTATTATTATTATTATTATTATTATTATTATTATTATTATTATTATTATTATTAGTCATCATCCGGTATCATGGTAGCTGCCGCCGTCTTCCGGAAACCAAACATCATTCCTCTCTGTCCATCCATTGATCTTCCTCCATTCCTCTGATATTCATAGCTGCTTGTACTCCTTTTATCCAAGTTTTCTTCGGTCTTCCTCCTTTCCATTGGGATCCATTCCATAACAATTTTAGGCAATCTTTGTTCTGGCATTCTTTTGACAATTTTTACAATTATTATTATTATTATTATTATTATTATTATTATTATTATTATTATTATTATCATCTAGTTTGTATAATCCATTATTTTATCTCGCTATTTTAAAAAATGGAACATTTTACGTTTAAAAATCTGTCTTGCACACTCAACTCTGCATGTAGATGGCGGAAGCCCCACTGTCTGTCCCCCAAGTGCACACATTACAGGCACGCAATGCAGGGTGACTGACATCCGTCGATATTCTAACAACTGTACATCTACCATTTGCATACTTGACCCTAATTTAATTCTTTATACAGGGTGTTTCTAAATTAGACCCACAAACTTTGGGAGCGGATAGATATTCTTCGTTGAAGGATATTTTGTTAAGGAACCCATAGCCTGTGACGCTTCGTCTCAGTGCTAGAGCGATCTTAGAGGAATGGATTCAAGGAAACGGATAAGCACTCCTTTCAGTCCAAGAGACGTTTGTCATTGCTACCATCGCTTGGTTTGTTTACTTCCGAAAGAAATTTACCATCAAAAGCGTGGGGTGCTTTTTATAGTTTTTACATTTTTTTCTTAGAGACTTTACTTTTACCAATATCTGTTTATTATCAAATATATTAATTGATATAGAGCACTCCGCGCTTTTCATGGTAAAATTATTTTTTTAGATAACTCTAGTTTTATTCTAGTTGCGTTGGAGATGAATTTTTGTTGACCACTTTAATTTTATCCCAAGCGTGTTGGAAATTAAAATTATTTCTATTTTTTAGCTCGGTTTTCTATTAAAGCGAGTTGTTTTAGTTTTTTTAAAACTTTTATTTTATTTTATTCAATGCCCCAGGTTGTTATTCGACATTTCTGGTGTTCTCTCCTGGCATTGGCTTAATTGTAAACCACTTCTGGAGTTGGGGCGCCTAGAAAGCGGAGTTACGTTACCCCGATGATATGATGAGTGATAAATGATAATGAAGCGCCAGGAGAGTTCTTCACCTAAATTCCAGGCCATTGGCAACTACAGGAATAATTCCCTTTAAGAAAAAATTCCTATGGTCTGACCGGGAATCGAACCCTCATGAACAATAGTCAGAAACGCTGATTACCAGCCCATGATGGTGGTCGGTAAAAACAGTATTTAGATGTGTAAAAAGAGTCCACAATCGAAATGGGGTACAGCAAGTGTTTCTTCTAACATTGTCCTTAGAGCGAGAACTAAGTAGATAGCCTATGACCTCAACACTTGAGAGTCGTGACGGAAACATAGTAAAACCGATGATGATGATGATGATGACGATATAATTAAATTAGATGCATTTAATTTATCTATATTAGATACGTGCACCGCTGTGGTCTCGAGGTAGCGTGCTGCCTTGTCACGCA
Source organism: Diploptera punctata (assembly GCA_030220185.1). Lineage (NCBI taxonomy): Eukaryota > Metazoa > Arthropoda > Insecta > Blattodea > Blaberidae > Diploptera > Diploptera punctata. The sequence goes on along the minus strand of JASPKZ010009489.1, from coordinate 42,752 downwards.
GCGGGCCCGGGTTTGATCTCCGGTTGGGGCAGTTTTTTCTGTGGTGAGGTTTTTATCGGGGGTTATGCTCACCTGTAAGACAATGTCAGGAAAACTTTAAGGCCCAAACTGCCCCCGAAATCATCCGGCCATCATCATCACCCTTCACCGGTGTGGAAAGCAACGGGAAGCTACCACACCTACAATTCCCTAGTAAAGCTGCAAATTAAAATGCTATGATTGCAGTGAAGGACCTGCCTTCGGGCAGTATTACTATGGATGGATTTGAGGTACGTTTGTTTCCAAAGATTTGTGGGATTAACATGAAAATGCACGATAAGAACGAACAAGATAAACAAGCACAAAAGATAACCTTTGTACAGATAAACAGAGGTTTTCACTTGCTACAGAATTCCCTGGTTGTGATAGTTTCAGTAAAATATAAAGTTTTAAGAAATAGTTTTATGAGCCATTCAGTTGTGCGACCAGCCTCATGGGCTAGTGAGCCAGACTGCATGAGGTCACGGGGTAGATTCCCGGTCAAACATAGGATTTTTCCCGTAATGGGAATTATTCCTGTGGTTGTCCATCGTCTGGAATTTAGGTTAAGAACTCTCCTGGCGCTTCATTATCATTTATTTTCCATCATATCAACGGGGTAACGTAACTCCGCCTTCCAGGTGCCCCAACCAAAGAATGGATTACAATTCTGTCACTGCCAGCGGAGAAAACCAGAAATGCCATAAAAAGACAACTCGGTGGCATTAGACAAATAACAAAACATTCAGTTGTGCAACCAAAATCTACAGTTTGGAATCAAGTCTCGTAGACTGCGATGGGCAGACATGTGGCACGAATTGTGAATGAAAGACGTGAATAGAAGCTTCTTGTAGGTAAACCAGAGGGAAAACGGCTAGTTGGTGGACCAATAGTAATATGGGAGAATAACATTAATTATGATTTGAGGGAAGTAGATTATACAGGGAATGATTGAAAACATTAGCTCAGGATAGGTATGTATGGAGAGGTTATGTCCGCGCGGCCGTGAACCTACGGGTTCGATAGTGCCAGTGAGTTTGAGTTATTATTATTATTATATTATTATTATTATTATATTTTTTGTTGTCCCTAACTTTGTAAATCTACACAAATTTTACAATAAATAATTATAAGGTAATCGCATTATAAATTCAAGCCCCTCTTTCATTCCCAATCGTACCACGTGTCCTGCCCATCGCAGTCTACGAGACTTAACTGTTCTTATTATATCTGGCTTCCTATAAAGACCATGTAGTTCATTGTTATTAAGTTTTCTCCATTCACCTGTCTGTCGATCTCTCTTCGACCAAATTTTCCTAAGAACTTTATTCTCAAATATTCGTAATCTTATCTCCTCCTTTAAAGTAAGAGTCCATGTAATTGGCCCGACTATCGTAAGAAAAACAGTGTTTGCCCAACAGGAAGGTCTCATTTCTGATTCGTTTTAAAAATAATATAAATATCCTCAACTCAGTGTCGGGTCGAGGGATCAGATATAGAGGTCTGTGTGCCGGCCAACCACGCCTCACGCACCGTCACAGGGGCAGATGAACGAAGTGAAATGAAATGGATGAGAAAAGTATGGAGAAATGGTGGAATGGAATTTTATCAGGGATAACTACTAACTAACTTACTGGCACTATCGAACCCATAGGCTTCATGGCCCAGCAGAAATAAGCTCTCCATACATCCCTATCCTGAGGTAACGTTTTCCAATCATCCCCTGAATAATCTACTTCCCTCAAATCATAGTAAATGTTATTCTCCAACCTCATTCTTCGTCTACCAACTGGGCATATTCCCTCTGGTTTTCCTACAAGAAGCTTCCATGCATGTCTTTCATTCCCCATTCGTGCCACATGTCCTGCCCATCGCAGTCTATGAGACTTAACTGTTCTCATTATATCTGGCTTCCTATAAAGACCATATAGTTCACTGTTAAGTAGTCTTCTCTCCATTCACCTGTCTGTTCATCTCTCTCTTGGATACAAAAAATTTCCTAAGAACTTTATTCTCAAATAGTCATAATCTCCTTTCCTCCCTTAAAGTAAGAGTCCATGTTTCACATCCATATAATATAACTGGTAGAATAATAATTTTATATATTTTCTGTTTAACGTTTTTGAAAGAAGTTGGGAAGTCAAAAGTCTCTGTAATACATAATAGCACGCATTTCCAGAATTGAGCCTATGTTTAATTTTTTTGTGCATCTCATTCCTGTTTGTGATTATTGTTCCTAGGTATTTGAATTCAGCCACTTCCTCAAAATTTCCCTCATTTGTCATTAGCTGTCCATTTCCATTGTATAATGTATTTCTATGTGTGACCATATATTTAGTTTTATAGATATTTACTTCCAGTCCCAATTTCTTAGTGTTACTCAGTAGTATGTGCGTGTTGGCTTTAGTATCTCCTCGCTATCGCCCAAATTTTAGCAGAAAACTAACCAAGCTCCCTTTCGTCCACTACGAAATCCATATGGAGTGAGCGAGACTCGATCTCGAGACCGCAGCAGTGAGAGGCCAGCGTCTAACCTCATGCTCCACTCGTTTTAAAAAACACATAAATAATAATACGGAATTTGAAATTGTAGACACTATTATCATCGGAAGACATTTGTCTATGTAAACGCCTATAAGATTAAAACGCAACATCTTGGGAATCCAACAAGTGTTACGTAACTTCAAGGTGAAAATCTCATTAGCAACTAATGTTGTTTACAGAGGCTCTGCCCAGTTTATGAACCAGCTCTTGATAAAAAGTAATTATTGTAACGGGACCAAACTCGTTAAAAAGAATAGTATCTCGTTGTATACATGTACAAGCCTCGTGGTCGTGTGGTCAGAGTTTCTCATTAGAGTCCATTATGGGATCCCGATTTCAATTCCCGGCCAGACTGAAGAATTTTTTTCCTTAAAGGGAATTATTTTTCGTGTGGTTGATGAAGGCCTACAACTGAATAATATTAATAAGCTGTTAGTTTATGTTGATGGTGTAGTATTGGCTGATAGCGAGGAGATACTAAAGGCCAACACGCACACACACTATTGAGTGGCACTAAGAAATTCGGACTCGAAGTAAATATCAATAAAACTAAATATATGGTCACACACAGAAATACATTATACGATGGAAATGGACAGCTAATGACAATGAGGGAAATTTTGAGGAAGTGGCTGAATTCAAATACCTAGGGAACAATAATCACAAACAGGAATGAGATGCACAAAGAAATTAAACATAGGCTCAATTCTGGAAATGCATGTTTTTATGTATTGCAGAGACTCTTGATGTCCCAACTCCTTTCAAAAAACGTTAAACTGAAAATATATAAAACTGCTATTCTCCCAGTTATATTATATGGATGCGAAACATGAACTCTTACTTTAAGGGAGGAAAGGAGGTTACAACTGTTTGAGAGTAAAATTCTTAGGAAAATGTTTGGACCAACGAGAGATTAACAGACGGGTGAATGGAGAAGACTACATAACAATGAACTACATGGTCTTTATAGGAAGCCAGATATAATAAGAACAATTAAGCCTCGTAGACTGTGATGGGTAGGACATGTGGCACATATGGGGAATGAAAGACGTTTATGGAAGCTTCTTGTAGGAAAACCAGAGGGAAAACGTCCAGTTGGTAGACCAAGAATGAGGTGGGAGAATAACATTAACCATAATTAGAAATAAGTCGATTATACAGGGAATGATTCGAAAACATTAGCTCAGGATAGGGATGTATGGAGAGTTTATATTCGGGTCGGCCATGAACCTACTGGTTCGATAGAGTCAGTGAGTTAGCGGTTGACTTATGCCCTGGATTTGGGTTACTTTTAGGTTTAAGAACTCTCCTGGCGCTTCATTATCATTTATCATCAAGATACCATAGCTACGCGTTGTAGGCACCCCAACCTCAGAAGTGGGTTACAATTCTGCCAATACCAGGAGAGAAATTCTAGGAATATTGTAAAGGCAACCTGATATATGTATATAGGGGAACTTCGGGTAATTTGCACCGTTGTTTTGAGTTTGTTGTTTTTCATCATCATCATCATAGTACATTCACGAATTTAGGCCATTTGTTGACCTGTTTCGGCCTCAAGAGAAACACCATCCAGAAGTCTTTTGAGTGGACGTCCTGGTCTTCTTCTTCCTGCAGGTTGATATCTTAACATTTGTTTGGGTATTCTGTGATCTTCCATTCGATGAACATGTTGAATCCATCTTGACTTATAATCAGAAATTTTGTTTTCTAAAGATTCCATGTGTAATTCTTCTAAGATGTCTTCATTTTTTTTTTTGTGATCTAGTAGTGTGTATCCTGCAGTCCTCCGAAGATATCTCATTTCAGCAGATCTAAGTCTCTGTATATCCTTCTGTTTCAACGTCCATACTTCGCTACCATACAAAAGAGTTGGAAGAGCCAGTGTTTTATACACTTTCAGTCTTGAATGCTTTTGGACTAACTGTGGCTTGAAGATAGAATTTTTTTTTTCTTCTTTTAGTTAAGAGATTTGAATTTTGTTTAATTACAGTGATTATCATTAGTGTTGTAACTATGAAATAGCATTGTTATTTTTATTCAAATATGGAAACATCTTCATAATTTATAAACTTTTTTACAAGAAAGGTCCACTTTAACCTCCATATTCCGGTAAAGTGGACCCCAGAGTCCATCCTAGCCTTTAGAGTTTATTTACTCTATTAATTTACACAGACAGACACAGATTAATCTGAAAATATTTATGGCTGATCATAATTTTAAAAAGTTGATATTTATTTAATGTTTTGAAAAATTATCGTTGATTATAACATTCACACGTCATTCATCAGCAGACAGCGACGGTCTTCGGGTTTAGGTAAAATTACAAGGATAACTAAATAACTCACTGGCACTATCGAACCCGTAGGTTCATGGCCGCGCGGACATAAGCTCTCCATACGTCCCTATCCAGAGCCAATGTTTTCCAATCATTCGCTGTATAATTAATGTTATTCTCCCACAAAATTACAAGGCTATGAAATAAAATTAATTAAGTGAATGGTTTTTACAGATAGCATCCTCATTGATAAAATATACGTATTCGTGTAAAGTGGACCCAGGTCCTCGCAGAGGGTCCACATTAACCGAATTCCTTTGTTATGTTTAATTATTTTATACAGCCGCCACGTCACATGATATCAAACCAAACCCGTCAGTATATTAAAACAGCATCTACATAATATAATATATTTAGGAGTTTTTTCAACATTCGTAATATTCAACAGCAGAAATTAAGAATTGATTCTTAGCTTGAAAAACTTTTAAAGTGGTCATTTTCATAAATATCACAAATAAACCCTTCATCGCACAAAGAATAAAAGAAACTGGCCTTGAACCCGTCAAAGTTGATGAAGGGAAGAAATAAAAATACTTTCTGTTCCAGGGCAGCACCAATTAAAAAAGATATTAACAGGGTCCACATTACCCGAACTTCCTCTCCTGATGACATAGAATAAACTTAATTTAATTCCGGATAAAAATAATTACTTAACAACAAGTAATTGTACGAGATTCTGAAATGTGCGACAATTGAGGGAGGGAATTCCAGCAGCGGGCAATGGCTACTGTGAAAGAAGTGGCATAAAAATATGTGTTGTGAAGAGATATTACAGCAGACTGCAGACATCTTGTCACCTAGTGTCAAAGACAAAATAATTTTTCAAATCTGACACCAGGGAGTTAGGGTGCAGGCGCTTGAATTGATATCTGTCGCTAACGCGGAGCGAAGGCACATTAATCCAAGTGTACGGAAATATGATAACAGCGGATGTTGCAATAGACACATTATAAACAAATTAACTTCCTGCAGTCTCCGAGATAACTCGAAGTTTAGGTCATTATCTAAGCGGTTCAGAGAAAAGTGGATCAAGTCCATATTTTACTTCTTCTTGTAAGCCCATGTTTCCCTTAACAGAAATTTAGACGCTCTCCCCCTACAGGGAAGAATTTGAACCATACTAATTTAGCTACACTTGTTTTCGTATAGATGTCATTTGAGTGTCCGTGTCAGCGTTCCGCCTCATACTGACATCTAGGAAACCAAGGTAGTACTAGGACGGGAAAATTCGGTAAATTTTGCTTAGAGGCATTTTCATTCAGGCTTAAGGATCTTTTACGAGTCTGAAAATCTTCAGACTCGGGACCTACGGTTTAAAGTCCCTCCCAGAGGACTTGCTCCTTGGATTTTTCCATCTTAAAAAATCTATCGACCCTGGCCGGGTTTGAACCCGCGACCCTCGGGACCAGAAGCAAGGAGCATAACCACTAGTCCACCGCGACCGACCCATATTTTACTTATTTGAGAAAAACTTACATAAATTTAAACTATTTTTTTAGTATCCTCGAATGGAGTCCAACTAGGGTTAGGTCGTGGATGAGATGAGATGAATCCCGTATATATTTATAGAGGTCTGCGAATGACAAGGGTGCAGGGCGACCACTCCTGACGTACCGTCGCAGGGACAGATGAAATAAAATGAAACGAAATGGATGAGATGAGTATGGAGGAATAAAATTTGTGGCAGGGGAAACGGGAGAAACTCCGAGAAAAACCTGCCCAGTCTCAGTGTCGTCAACCACGAAACCCACTTTGAGTAACCGAGACTCGATCCCGGGACCACAGCGATGACGGGCGAGCGTCTAACCGCTTGCGCCAGTGATACATTTAATTGCAGATCAATTAAACATCAATTTTTACAGAGGATCAAGTCTCGGATCAAACACTGTTCAGGGGAAAACATTATTTGATAAAATACACAACACAGAAATTGGGGACAAATGCCATATTCAAGACATAACCAAATTTATTATAGATAGACGAAAATATTGGAAGGGTCATATAGAAAGAATGGAAGACAACCGGCTTGCAAAAGAGCTAAAGAAGATAGACCAATGGACGGGAGAAGAACAAGAGGAAGACCTGCCAAGAGATGGATAGACAGTGAATGTACATCCAATACGTCTTCCTCCGAGGAGTGATTTTGGAAATAAACAGGATGAAAATCCTACAAATTATGTTTAAGAAGAAGAAGAAGAAGAAATTGGAAGGATTTAGCAGCAAATAGAGAAGTCTGGAAGGACATTCTGAGGAAGGCTAGGGCCTGTCGTGTCATGTAAGATGATGGATTACACCACGTTACTAAAAGATTATAACAATTCTGAGATAATCTTACAAATCGCAGATACGCTATCAGTTCACAGTTGTTATTTATCTATTCAATACCTAAAGTTGTACACAAATTCACATGATAATAAATATTATAACATTTCCAGAATGTTTCTCAAGTGACAAAATTATGTGTAATTCACTTCCTGACACGAGTTCTATTATTTAAATACTCGAATTATCATAAGTAATGCCACGATATTTCCAAATTATCGATATCTAGAGAATTTGGAAATCAAGAGTGGCATTTGTTTAGGACTATTTAACGAATAAAATTAAGCTGTTTACTCACAAATCATTATTTAAATATAGTTATTTTAAAATGTTTATATATTTAATGTAAACGGCGATGTTTGAAAACAAATGAGAAACGATTAGTATGCTTCGTTTGCTTCTTTTGTTTATCACTGCAACCAGATCATACTATTTATTGCCAAAGGAACGCAATATTGTAAGAATGCTCTCTAGTGGAGAAAAAATGAAACGCATCGAACTGTATATTAATTCATTTCTGATGTCGTATGATGTAAATATGACAATTATGTTTTTTTTGGATTGTTACCTGGGAAAAAATACATTTTAGAAAGTGCAAACAGTGGTTTATTTTTTTTGGTGGTATAATCAATTGCTACAAATGTTTCATATTAACTCCCGCATGTGCTACGTGTTGACATTCATGCACTATATATACAATCTGGTAGCCGTATTTCTTGGAGAGACAGTCACTGCAAAATAATGCTATGACCTATTCAGAATGTTAAAAAGGAGGAGCTTTCTTTATTATGATAAACTTTAGTTGGTAAATTCTAGGCAAAACACGACTGTGATTGGTTGTAAATAAAAAATCATTGAAATGTGATTGGTCATTGACTGCCATTTGGGGCGTGAGTTAAATAGTCAGGAGGAAACCTACCCACTGATGTGTGAATGCGATAAAAATACGTTACTTTTTTAAAAATAAAATTCACTAAATAATAAGTTCGAAACAAAACTCCTCACTTCCATTTGTTGTGGCTCAAGAATCGTGCATTACGTCACATTGTTGTAGGGCGGAATAAGTCGATAACGCACATTGACATAAAATTGACACACAAAAAATCCTATAACTCGATCGCAGCTCCACCTATCGAGTCCAATTATGAATCCAAACTACCCAGGGATCCACTCAAACACACACAAAACATTTCATTAAAAACAGTCCAATCGTATAGGCATTTTTTAATTTCGGATTTCAGGTAAATATCAACTTCTAATTGACGGATTTCGCTCATTTTTTGATAATACCTACCTCAGTTTATTTTAATAGGATATACTGAGTTTCGTTATGAAACATCGAAAATTGTGAACGCTAGAGCGATTTTTTAAATTTTTGTTTCAGGTGAACTCCTACAACTAATGGTTTAGAGGGTCTAATTGTGAATGTAAACAATCGAAGGACCCAATCAAACACAAAAAAAAAAATTTCATCAAAATCGGTCCAGTCGTTTCGGAGGAGATCAGTGACAAACACATGCATATGCAATAGTATATAGTGAGGTAAGCACTTGTTACTGATCGAGAAAAAGTTTGAAAAAAAAACTAGGCGCTTGCGCAGAGTTTTTTTTTTTTTTTCAATTTTCGAGATCTGTTACGTGCTTACCTGCATATTATTTTTTGGTCGATGTGACTAATTTTTATTAAATATAGTAATAACTGAACTAAAATATTGGTTGGATGTAAATGACTTCTATGAGAAAGAAACATTTGGTGATGGTTGCTATGTAGCTTTTCATTTGTTTTATTATAAGCAAGGATTGTTGGCTGTGGAGACATTTTTATATGTAGCACCGTGATTAGAATCTGTTTGATAATTTTATTATTATTATTATTATTATTATTATTATTATCACTAGCAGATAAACAAATATGACAACATTGAACTTGAAGAAAATGGACAGTGTTCGTCCAATAGCATTCAATAATTGTAATAATAGTACTATCACATTCAATATATCAAAATAAATATTGCTACTATTATTTTACTTACCGCACGTGTGCTTTTTGAGTCCATATCAGCATTGCGATTTCTTTTGTTTGCACAGCAACCAGGTTAGATGTGGGAACGTTGACTTACTTCCAGTAACAACAATATTGGTAAGTATAAGAAATTAGTCACATCGACCAAAAAAAGATAATAAAACACTAAAACTGTTATAATAGAGTATTTCACTAGAACCAAACTCAAAACAATTTAACATTATTTTGTACTCATCGCAGTCCACGAGACTTAACTGTTCTTATCATATCTGGCTTCCTATAAAGACCATGTAGTTCATTATTATGTAGTCTTCTCCATTCACCGGTCTGTTTCATCTCTTTGGTCCAAAAAATTTTCCTAAGAACTTTATTCTCAAAAACTCGTAATCTCCTTTCCTCCCTTAAAGTAAGAGTCCATGTTTCACACCCATATAATATAACTGGTAGAATAACAGTTTTATATATTTTCAGTTTAACGTTTTTTTGAAAGGAAATGAAGCATCAAAAGTCTCTATAATGTATAATAACACGCATTTCCAGAATCGGGTCTATGTTTAATTTCTTTGTGCATCTCATTCCTATTTGTGATTATTGTTCCTAGGTACTTGAATTCAGCCACTTCCTCAAAATTCCCCTCATTTGTCATTAGCTGTCCATTTCCATTATATAATGTATTTCTACCTGTGATCATATATTTAGTTTTATTGATATTTACTTCCAGTCCCAATTTTTCTTAGTGTTACTCAATAGTGTGTGCGTGTTGTCCTTTAGTAATCTCCTCGCCCCCCCCGGGGCCTATCCGGCCAATAGTACTGACATCATCAGCATAAAACTAACAGCTTATTAATACCATCCTCTAAAGATTTAATGGCATGCTCCAGTATACAAAATTAAATAGTAATCCATTTTGGATTTCAAAATTAATCCGAAAACAGTGTGCCTACACGCACCCTACTTTTTGTGTCCGTTTAGGACACATTCGTCATTTTACGTCTAACTAACTTTTTTTAGGAACTTTACGGAACTAAGTACACAATTAAATCAAATATGTTGATACTGACGCAGTCAGAACCACAAGGTTGAGGTGGCCTGGGCCATCTACATCGAAATGGAAGAAACAGACATTGTCCGTCGTGGTCACATTCTCTAAAATAGAGGGAAAAAGAAAAGTTGGAAGACCTGTTACCGGATGGCTAGACACCGTGCAACAGGATCTGAACGTTATGGGAGTCCAGGGATGGAGAAGGAAGGCAAAAGATAGAAATGGATGGAGGCGCATAGTTGGGGCGGTCAAGACCTGCAAGGGGCTGTAGCACCAAATATGATGATGATAATGGGGTTAGATCTACTTTTTTTTATCGGAGGGGGCTTCAAAAAAGCATCCAAAGGACCACTTGCTGCTCGCGGGCCATAAGTTGTACACGCCTGATGTACTTATTATGTAGAACTTTGTACATGTAGAGTTGTTTATCATAAAACTATCAAGGTTTTAGGCCTAGTGACTCATTGTCCATCCACAATTATTTTAATCGCGGGACCTTGAGTTTGATTTCCTAATGGGTGCTATTTCAAAAGTAAATTGGGCAACCTCTCATTATATATTCAGTGAATGTGTTATTCATTTGGTGATGTACACATAGTGACGAAAAGAATGAGCCGCTTCAAGAAGCAGAGTTCTTGTTTTGGCCCACTGCGCATGCTCGAAAAGGCATAGCTGCGGTTCACAAGGTAACGCATTGTTAAATGTTTTAAATACGCTGTATTTGGTTTTAATCGTCTTAAATAGTTAAAGAGCAGCGAAGGAGACGTGTTTCTAGATATTTACGAGTGTTCGACAAATGCAATATTACTCAAATTGCAACATTTTAAATAAAGTTCAACTCTCGTTCATAGTGTAAAAGTAAACAAGACAACTAGTATCCGTTGTTCGAGTAGCGTAGATCGTTAAACTACTTACAACAAGATGAAATGTATATGAAAGCCAGGGTTCGAATCCTCCGTCAACTTTTTTTTTATTCATTTGTATTTTCGCAAAATACATCCTATAACATTTAATTCCTGCCACATAATGTACGTCCACTTTACACTATCTTAAGTAATATTCCTGCCTTCATAAATTCTGTAACACTATTTAGCTACCGGTATAAATTTAATTGTGTGTGCAGCCCACGTTTTAATAATAATGCTATAAATTTATGTAATAAAATATAATATAGCTTCATATATTTATGAGTTCATTTATTTATTACGTATTAGTGAGGAAAAAGTTTCACCCTTGAATTAAAATATTTAGTATATATACGTCAAATCCAGCATAATAATAAAATCATCCGTAATAATAATAATAATAATAATAATAATAATAATAATAATAATAATAATAATAATAATAATAATAATAATGGGATGTATCAAATGATGTGAAGAATGTAATTACCTGGGGATCCAAATTAACTGAAAATGTACCCAAGAAAATTGCATAAAATATAGATTTCGAAAAAGGCACATCGGTAATAACAATGTTAAATAGAGTTTTGTGGGATAAGAACATATGAATAGATACCAAATTAGAAATGTTATAAATCCATAATTCGAAGCAGCTAACATACGGCGAAGAAAACTTGGCAGTTGAATAAACATTTAAGTTTGAAGCTTATGTCTACTGAAATGGATTGTTTCAGGCGCTTAACTAGACATTCTAAATTGGAAAATATCACAAATACAATCATCACACGACAAATGAAAGTCCAAAATTCAATATTATATTTTGTGAGACACAGACAACTAGAATTGTTTGGTCATATACATAGGATGCCAGAGAAAAGAATCCAAGACAAGCTTTGGAATGGATTCCACCAGGGAATGGAAAGAGAGGTTGACCTAGATTTAAATGGATGGACGATGTAAGAAGAAGTATGAGGGGGCTAGGTCTGGAAGAAATGGAATGAGAAGATAGAAAAGAATCGAGAAAGAACATACAAATTTAAAAAGCTTTGGGCATAGGAAGATGTTTTATTACACTGTAAACCTGTTTATAAATAAATAAATAAATAAATAATAATAATAATAATAATAATAATACTTCCAAACAGTACGTTTTTTTCTTTAAGAATGGATATACAGAATAAAATAGAAAGCATTTTAACAATTAAAAAAAATTAACCTCACCGAGAATCGAACCTGTGACCTCTTGCATGCGAATCAAGCCACTAAGCACAGAGCTAAGCTTTCGCTGTCTTATCACATTTAGAAAGAGTACTCTTCAAAGGAAGAAAGAAAACGTATTGTAACTCTACTGTACAATTATTCTATTCATGTGAATCGCGCGTTAGAACTTGAAATATTGGAAATCAACAGTTGGCCCATTATTTTTGTCGCTAAGTGTATTTTTTCTAGAACTCGTACAACTTCATGCTCAGACCTGCCCTACAGAGTCTGTCCTGCTGTTCGTCTCATAAATTTAACATCAGCTCCGGTAATGAGCGGTTCATCTTTTACTTTAATTTCCCAAGTCTGATACCCGTATAAGAGAATACATACATGCTTGATTTTATAAATTTTCACTCTTGTGGACTTGAGAGGGTTTAAAAACTTTATTTACAATTCCATTTATTTTAAGATAATTTATTGTCCAGGATACTCGTCCCAACCGGGAATCGTATCCTGGGCCGGCTGCATTCGAGGCAGCGACTCTATCCCGAGTTGTTATTATTATTATTATTATTATTATTATTATTATTATTATTATTATTATTATTATTATTATTATTATTCGATGCAAGAATATCAAAAATGGGGACTTTATATAAACATTGAGAAAACTAAATATGTGTGTACACGAAATGGAAAATATAAATTTCAACAATGGAGAAGAACTAAAACCTAGTATTGAATGCACTTATTTAGGAACAAAATTAGACCATTCAGGCGATAACACAGTGGAAATTAAAAATAGAATCGCACAAACAAAACAAGCAATAAATGTTTTAAACTCTGTTTGGTGGAGCAAAAATATTACAAAAAAATGGAAAATTACAAATATATCAAACCAATTCAGAGCATTTTAACATATGGTGTTGAAGTTTGGCAAATTCCTACCACGGAAATGAAAAGAATTTTAAGTACAGAAATGGATGTTTTATGAAGATCAGCAGGAAAATCTAGAATGGATAGAATACGAAATAAAGAAATAAGGGAAATTATGGGTGTACAAGAGGAGCCGGACATCATAGACATTATAGAAAAGAAAATATTGCAGTGGTATGGGCACGTCAAAAGAATGCCAGAGCAAAGATTGTCTAAAATTGTTATGGAATGGATCCCAATGGAAAGGAGGAAGAGATGAAGACCGAAGAAAACGTGGATAGAAGGGATACAAGCAGATATGAATATCAGAGGATTGAAGGAAGATCAATGGATGGACAGAGAGGAATGGAGTTTGGTTTGCGGAAGATGGCGGCAGCTGCCATGATACCGGATGATGATGATTATTATTCAATGCTACTAGTTTGTCATTTCGACATTTTTTTATATTCTCCCCAGGCAGTGGCGTACTGTAACCCACTTCTGAGGTTGGGGCCTCTGGAAGGCGGGGTTACGCTCACAATGATATGAAGGGTGACGATATTCGCCGGGAGAGGCCTTGATCCTAAATTTAGCCTCATGAGCTGAATTCAATTATAATGGCCAGATGAAGTTCGGGGACCGTTTGGGCCTTAAAGTATCCCGACATTTGTCTTACAGGTGAGGAAAAACTCCGAAAGAATCTAACCCAGAAAACTTGTTCCGATCGGGATCGAACCCGGGTTGCGTGACAAGACACCACGTTACCTCGAGACAACAGCGGTGGACAGTTAAAATACAAAAATAACATTATTAAAATTTATTGGGACCAGTATCAAAACATAAAGAATATAATTGCATGACTACTCCACCCTTACATAATATACATTGTTACAGTTTCTGGTTTATACCGCTTTCTAAAAATCACCTCGCCCTAATTTCAGATTCCCGTCCGGGTGTGGTCAGCACAATGCAAGTATTCCATATTCCCTCCTTTACGATTAGACGAGAAAAAATAGTTAAGATTTTGCTGCAAACAACAGACAGTTTGTCTATTCTATGCCACTGTTCAAATCTCTAAATATTCGATCGAAGTCAATAGCAACCGATGGAAAGGAAGTGAAACATGGTACAACGGTATAAATACCCTGAAAGATACACAAGTGTCTGCTAGTTTTCTTCTTCTTCTTGGTTTAGGCTTATTTACTAGCCTGTTCCGGCTCCAAATTGCTGCTTTTTCCATCTTTTCCTTGGTCTTCCCAAACTTCTTCTTCCTCGTGGTGAATAGTTGTATGCAGCTTTTGGTATTCTATTCTCAGTCATCCTTGCCAATTGTTCTTTTCAGTTTGTTCTGTATTTTTCTATTGTTGTGTTTAATTCCTCTACTTTTAGTTGTTGTCTTATTTCTGTGTTATGTTTTTTGTCTGTTCTTTGATATCCTGCTATTGGTCTGAGTATGTATGTAGACTATATAAGTTAATATTTCCTTCCGGCTTTAACTCTTCACGCTTTTTAGGATTGTTATGTTTTTTGTGACGAACAGGGAGCTGGCCTGATGCATCAACCCGCAACCTGGAGGACCAGGTGATTTTTTGGTCAAGGTTTTCTTCCTCTAACCTTTATCAAACCAATGACGAACTGCAAGGCAGCGGTATCTGTACCGTAGATAAGGGGCCTCACAGAGTAGTATCAGCCGGGCGTACTGAACCCTGGGTTTTTTAACGAGGTTGTTACTCCTCCCCCTCACGCTTTTCTAACCTGACTTGGGATAGACTTTGGCGGGTTTGACGTAATAAACGAAATTGGGAATTAAGAGAAATTATTATGATGGAGATTTAATGGTAGAACTGGCACCAGGACTAGAGGTAAAGTGGTGGATCCTTTTGGAGAGGAGAAAATTAATGATAACGGCGAAACGATGGTGTCCACCTGGAAGAAGAAGGAGAGGAAGACCTCGAAACTCGTGAATGCAAGATGTAAGGACTGGAATGAGAACAAGAGGGCTGGAGGACATGGAGTGGATGGATAGAGACGAGTGGAAGAAAATAAAACTTTAGACACAAAAATATTTGTAAACAACGAAAGTCCTCTCTCTCTCTCTCTCTCTCTCTCTCTCTCTCTCTCTTCTCTCACTCTCTCTCTCTCACACTCTCTCTCTCTCTCTCTCTCTCTCTCTCTCTCTCTCTCTCTCTCTCTCTCTCTCTCTATATATATATATATATATATATATAAAATATAATCGTACGTCTCATGTGGGGACATGGGTACTCCCTAATTGGAGTTTCTTTACCAAGTTAATTTACTTACGTGTATATATGTTACATTTGTCAACGAGTGACACGTGGTTAGCACATCGCCTCAATGAGACACCTAATAGGTAACTAAGGTGTTACTTGGATAGGTGAACGTCGGTTAAATGTGCACAGAGGCCTCGGACGTTTGCCGTTTCTTTAACAAGCCTGAAAATCTTCAGACTGGGCACCCACGGCTTAAAGTCCTCCTGGATGACTTGTTCCTTGGATTTCTTCCATCTTAAACATTAATCGACCCGGCCGGATTTGAACCCGCAACCTTCGGGACTAGAAGCAAGGAGTATTACCACTTTTTTTCTCCTCAACGGGTTTCTACGCCATCACCCACTCAGGAAGTTCTCTTAACATATCTAAAACATGGCAATCACAGCCTCATGGCCTAGTGGTCAGAGCTTCTGACTACATTTGATAATGTCCCGGGTTCGATTCCAGGTCAGGCAATAACGACGTTTCCATGTGGTTGCACTTGGTCTGGAATTTAGGTTAACAACTCTCCTGGCGCTTGATACACTGAGTAACAAAAAAAAAAACTTTTTTTTTGTCTCAGAAAGAAAATATGTGATTTTGATAGTATTTTTTCTCCTGAATTCAAATATGGTATCGGTTTTTCTCCAGCACGCAAAGTTTTCGAGAGACAGGAATTTATAATTTCAAACACTTTAATATTTTCTACATTCATAACTACACAATATTCGAACATTCGGACTCACCTAGAAAGTAAGAAATGGTGATTTTCTGCTATATTTCGTCTGTGGAATATTCCTCTTGATTGTCCAACAATAATCTGCCAGCATATTAGGATTCCATTTGCCTTGATATCTCTTTTTCATAGCTGAAACCACTTGACTTAGCTCGGTTGGTTTTATTTTACAATTGATAAATGGACGAAAAAAACGTTTATTAAAAAAATAATTATTTAAATCCATTAATTGAAATTAAAAAAAAAACTGTGGGTGATGGAGAAATTCCGAATACATATTTGAAAACACGATAAAAAACTGCATTAAGTACAACTATTGGTACTCATGAGACAAAAATCATGTTGACCTGTGTAATTATAATTTATCACCCATCATATCATCGGCGTAACGTAAATCCGCCTTCCTGGTGCCTCAACCTAAGAAATGGATTACAATTCCGCCAATGCCAGGGGAGAAAACCAGAAATGTCATAAAATACAACCTGGTGGCATTGAAAAAATCTACCTGCAACTAAAAAGTGTCTTTTCCATTTCAGATGATGCAGAAAATGTAGATGTGCAGAACATTGCGGTATCTGAAATCTGGCTATGAAGATTTCCCACGAGGACACATCAAATCAACTACATACATAACGCATGTAAGTACATATTTCTGTGACTGAACAATATAAATTAATCTAGCGGACCCGCAGTCGGGGCCTGCCCGAACGTTCAATTCTCGTGTCATGGCCCAACGATAAAAATATGTTACTTTTTTACCATAAAATTCACTAATTAATAAGTTCGCAAGAAAACTCCTCACTGCCATCCTTTGTAACTCAAGAAGCGTGCATCATGATGTCACGTTGTTATCGCACGGAATATGTCGGTAATGCAATTGACTACATATCTGAGATAAAAAAATCTAACCCGATCGCAGCGCCACCTACCAATTCCAACTGTTAATCTAGAGCATCCAGGGACCCACTCCAACACGGACTAAAATGTCATCAAAATCGGTCCAGTCGTTTACTCAGTTTTTATTTTCGGGTTTCAAGTAAACCTCGGTTTATTTTAATGCGATATTCCGAGTTTCATTCCAAAATGTTACCGCTAGAGAGATTTTTAAATTTCCACTTCAGGTGAACTCCTTTACCTAATAGTTTTAGAGGGTCCAATTGTGAATGTAAACCATCCAGGGACCCAATCAGAGACACACGAAACATTTAATCAAAATCTGTCCAGTAATTTCGGAGTTCACTGACAAACACACGTACACACACACACATATACATATATATATTTGACATTTAGCAATGAAAGTAAATATGACATGAAAAAAAATAAATGCCTGAGTTAGGATATGCCCCAACTCGTTTCAAAAAACGTTAACTGAAAATATATACAACTATTATTCTACCAGTTATATTATATGGATGCGAAACATGGAAGGGAGGAAAGGAGATTACAAATATTTGAGAATAAAGTACTTAGGAAAATTTTTGGACCAAAGAGAGATGAACAGACAGGTCAATGGAGAAGTCTACATAACAATGAACTACATGGTCTTTATAGGAAGCCAGATATAATAAGAACAGTTAAGTCTCGTAGACTGCGATGAGAGGACATGTTGCACGTATGGGGAATGAAAGACTTGCATGGAAGCTTCTTGTACGAAAGCCAGGGGGAAAACGCCCAGTTCGTAGACCAAGAATGAGGTGGGAGAATAACATTAACTATTATTTGAGGGAAGTAGATTATACAGGGAATGATTGGAAAGCATTAGTTCAGGATAGGGATGTATGGAGAGCTTATGTCCGCGCGGCCATTAACCTACGGGTTCGATAGTGCCAGTGAGTAAGTAAGTTAAGGATTTGAACCCGAGTTTCTAAACTCTGTACGTTTATCGGTCTAACCATCTGAGCTATTCAGGAATCCAAACACAAAGATTATTTTTCTTATATATCCCGCTATCTCTCATGTAAATTAAGAATATATATATATATATATATATATATATATATATATATATATAACGATAAACGTACAGAGTTTAGAAATATATTCTTATACATATGAGAGGTAGCGGGATATATAAGAAAAATAAATAATTAATAAATATGGATTTTCATTAAGTAAACACCAACTCAATTGATTATAAATCTTTGTGTTTGGATTCCTGAGTAGCTCAGATGGTTAGAGCGATAAACGTACAGTGTTTAGAAACTCGGGTTCAAATCCGACTCAGGTATTTATTTTTCTTTTATGTCATATATATATACATCCATAGTAATTCTGCACGAAGGCAGTCTTTCACTGCAATCATAGCACTTTCATGCTATGCTTTGCAGCTTTAGTAGGAAATTATAGGTGTGGTAGCTTCCCGTTACTTTCCACACCGGTGAGGTGAAGGATGATGATGATGATGATGACCATATGATTTCGGGGACCGTTTGGGCCTTAAAGTTTTCCTGACATTTGTCTTACAGGTGAGGAAAACCCCCGATAAAAACCTCACCCAGAAAAACTGTCCCGAGCGGAGATCGAACCCGGGCCCGCTGCGTGATAAGGCAGCACGCTACCTCGAGACCACAGCGGTTATATAAAAGTAATATTAAAACATCCAGTACAATATTAAATTAAATAAAATGTAAAACTAACATAATATAAAGTGGGACAATAAGTGTAGTGACGTGTTATTTATGGTCGAATTTCGACCAATGGACGAGCACTAGTTTGATTAAAAATGGGATAAGGCGAATTGAAAAAAACTTATAAAACTAGGTAATTTAGTGGTTTCTTCGTGTCTGTTTATTCAAGGAATGGGACAACACACGACTCTGGGATTGTTTATAGGTTACAGTACGCCATCTTGACCGAAAACTGTCCACAGATCCGGATTCGATCCCAGCAAAGTTCAATAATGTTTCCATCCTAAAAAAATCCATCTATCCCGATGGGGTATGAACCCGCGATCCTCGGGACTAGAGACAAGGAACATAACCACTTGTCCACCGCGGTCCGACCAAACGATAATCATGTCATTCTCCCACCTCATTCTAAAGAGATCGCACGTAGTGAGACGCTTCAGGAGGAAGTGATTCTGCAGCGTGCAACCTGTTTCAAGGTCATTCTTAGTCGTCAAGGTGAACACTGGTTGGAATTTAATTATCAGAACACATTCCATAACTCACCGACACTACTGAGAGATCCTACACATGATTTGAAGCTAAATGTTAAAGCATCTATAAATAATAATGGTAATTGGCTAAACTTTACAATCTGTGACGCGACATTTTTAATTTCTTCATAAACTCCTGTCAAATTTTATTCTTAGGGTTTCATTTTACAAATTATTTTCCACCATTTACAATGATTTTTACATTTTTCCTAACGATTATTTCAATATATTTTTCACAAGTAACGCCACGAGTGATTTCCAAATTATCCATAAATTCACGACTCACGAAGTGAGGAGTGAATTTATCTAGAGAATTTGGAAATCAAGAGTGGCATTTGTTGGGACTATTTAACGAATTAAATAAGCTGTTTACTCATAAATCATTATTTAACTGTAGTTATTTTAAAATATTTATATATTTAATGTAAACGGCGATGTTTGAAAACAAATGAGAAGCGATAGGTACGCTTCATCTGCTTCTTTTGTTTATCACTGCAACCAGATCATATTATTTATTGCCAAAGGAACGCAATATAGTAAGAATGCTCTCTAGTGGAGAAAAATGAAACACATCAAACTGTATATTAATTCATTTCTGATGTCGTATGATGTAAATATGACAATTATGTTTTTTTGGATTGTTTCCTGGAAAAAAATACATTTAAGAAAGTGCAAACAGTGGTTTCTATTTTTGGTGGTATAATCAATTGCTACAAATGTTTTTATATTAACTCCCGCATGCGGCATGTGTTGACATTCATGCACTATATATACAATCTGGTAGCCGTATTTCTCACAGTCTCAGTCACTGCAAAATAATGGTCAGACCTGTTCAGAATATTAAAAAGGAGGAGCTTTCTTTAATATGGTAATTATAACACTGATAAATATTTCGTGTAACACGACTCTGATTGGTTGAAAACAGAAATCATTGAAACGTGATTGGCCATTGAGTCCCATTTGGGGCATGAGTTAAATAGTCTATGATATTTAACTACATACATGAAGACGTGGCACCCATATTTATTTTAACGAATATCTATGTAACAACAAAGACGTGTTCCAGTGCAGCCAACAGAGTCTGTACTAGTTAACTTACACTAAATAAAATCAGCACGCATTCTTTCACAGGTTAGAGTACTGAAATTACGTTAGGTTGGCTTTTAGGTTCGTTAAATATCGTGTATATGTTGGCTGCATCCTGTGATTCCATAGTGTAAACCGCTTCACACTTGTTGGCGCATGCGCAAGGGTGTATAATTGGAACTTTGAAAAATGCTTCGCGTCACATATTTTAAGTATTTCCTAATATTTATTACGAAATATTACACAAAATGAGACGCATTTTTTCTAAGTTCCGATCAGACACCTTGCGCATGCGCCAACAAACGCGAAGCAGTTTACACTATGGAATCACGGGATGCAGCCAACATATACACAATATTTAACGAACCTAAAAGCCAACCTAATGCAATTTAAGTACACTAATCTGTGAAAGAATGCATGCTGATTTTATTTAGCGTAAGTTAATTACTACACACTCTATGTTGGCTGCACTGGAACACAGAATATTCGTTTAAAATCAATATGGCTGCCACGTCTTCATGCTACGTATGTAGTTAAATATAGATAGATCATCGGTTGATTAATGTCTTTGACATCGTCCGATTCCTAATAACCAATTTTGTCGGTCCATCCAATCTCCTGGTTGTAGATGTTTCTCCTTCATGTATAAACATATTCCCTGACTCCAGGAGTTAAATATCATAGAATAATACATCCATCCACAGTAATTCTGCCCGAGGGCAGGTCTTTCACTACAATCATAACATTTCCATGGGACGCGCCGTAGCGTAGTGGTTAGGGCACTGCGCTACAAGCCGGAAGGTCGAGGGTTCGAGCCCCGTGGGGGTCAGGATTTTTAAACTGACCCAAACCCTCTGGCGGCACTATGGTCCTGGGGTCGATTCAGCCTCTAACGGAAATGAGTACCAGACGCTTTTTCTGGGGTAAAGACGGCCGTCACGCAGGGCTAACAACCCGGCTGACATCAAGTGCCGATTGTCTAAAAAAAGTGGGAGCCTTAACTTCATACTACCCCAAGGGCCTCCTGAGGCCTGTAGTGGCATCACTTTACTTTACTATAACATTTTCATGCTATGCTTTGAAGCTTTACACACCGGTTAAGGATGATGATGATGATGATTTCGGGGACCGTTTGGGCCTTAAAGTTTTCCTGACATTTGTCTTACAGGTGAGGAAAAACCCCCGATAAAAACCTCACCCAGAAAAACTGCCCCGACCGGGGATCGAACCCGGGCCCGCTGCCTCGAGAACACAGCGGTGGACGAATAATATATAGCGAAATAATTAATCGTTAGAAAAAATGTAAAAATTATTGTAAAGGGTGGGAAATAATTTGATAAATGAAACCCAAAGAATAAAATTTGACAGGAGTTTACGAAGGCATTAGAAATACTTGCGTCACACGTTGTAAAGTTTAGCTGGATACAAAATTCATGAGTGACATCGTAACAGACTTGGTTGCATGAAGAAGTTTGAACGAGGATATTCTGCTCCTACTAGAGGAGGGAAGGATGTTGAAGTTCCCGGAAAATGTGGTTATGAGGAAAACATGAATTTTAATGAACTTAAAAGAGTGGATGACGTACAGTAGTGTGATTTCCCGAAGCACCCACCAGTCTCCTTCCTGACTTCATGCACACGCATGCACCACTTCAACTGTTAATTACTGCAAGTAAGTGACAAGTTATATTATTTGGGTGCGAAACATGGACTCTTACTTTAAGGGAGGAAAGGAGATTACAAGTATTTGAGAATAAAGTTCTTAGGAAAATTTTTGGACCAAAGAGAGATGAACAGACAGGTGAATGGAGAAGACTGCATAACAGTGAACTACATGGTCTTTATAGGAAGCCAGATATAATAAGAACAGTTAAGTCTCGTAGACTGCGATGGGCAGGATATGTTGCGCGTATGGGGAATGAAAGACGTGCATGGAAGCTTCTTGTAGGAAGGCCAGAGGGAAAACGCCCGGTTGGTAGACCAAGAATGAGGTGGGGGAGAACAGCATTAACTATGATTTGAGGAGAAGTAGATTATACAGGGGATGATTGGAAAGCATTAGCTCAGGATGGGGATGTATGGAGAGCTTATTCCGCGCGGCCATGAACCTTCGGGTTCGATAGTGCCAGTGAGTAAGTAAGTAAGTGACAAGTATTTACTTTGTAATGTTACTGTATCGTTTTATTTAAGAACTTATTGCGGAGACACCGGCCCTTCCCTAGTGGCAAGTTTCTTTATTTGTAAAATAAAATAAGTTAAAATATTCCTCTTAGGTAAGATCCTTCGTCCTTAACTTATAAAATATGTATTCTTTATGCCTGTAGGCCTTTCAGAACATCCGTTCCATCTTCAGCAGATCCTTCTTCGCTACAATATCTACTATGATGGTTGATGCTGCTGGTCCTTATGTGGTGTTCAATACTAGATATTATAGCGAATAGGGACCTGCTGAAGATGGAACGGATATTCTCCATGTCATATTTTATAAGTTGAGGACGACGGATTTTACCTAAGAAGGTATATTTTAACTTACTTTATTTTATGACTCTCCACCTCAACGGTTTTAACAATGCATTTTATTAGTATTGATTCTTTATTTGTGTACAGATTTTTAATATTTACACATCTTTCTGTGCCTAGCAAAGTGATCCCACTATAGGCCTCGGGAGGCCCTTGGGGTAGTGGGAGGTTAAGGCTCCACTTTTCTAGACAATCGGCACTTGATGTCAGCCGGGTTGTCAGCCCTGCGTGACGGCCGCCTTTACCCCCAGAACAAGTGCCTGATACTCATTTCCGTTAGAGCCTGAGTCGATCCCGGGGCCATGGTGCCCCCAGAAGGTTCGGGTCAGTTTAAAAATCTGACCCCAAGCCTAAAGTTTCATTTTCTTTCTCCACCTGTCTCTATGCATCCACTCCACGTCCCCAGTGCGGTCCGCCACATTCAAATAATAAGATGAGCTGTGATTGGCCAATCAACATACATTTTAAAACATCAATATCTCATCAAATTTATTACAAATATCACATTTAAATCATAAAAATTCCATCTCAACGGATTTAAATTATTTTAAGACACATCACCGCTGTGGTGTCGAGGTAGCGTGCTGCCTTGTCACGCAGCGGGCCCGGGATCGATCCCGGTCGGGGCACTTTTTCTGGGTGAGGTTTTTATCGGGATTTTTCCTCACCTGTAAGACAAATGTCAGGGAAACTTTAAGGCCCAAACGGTCCCCGAAATCATATGGCCATCATCTTATCATTATCATCCTTACCATTATCATTATCATCGTCATCCTTCACCGGTGTGGAAAGCAACGGGAAACTACCACAGCTACACAATTCCCTAGTAAAGCTGCAAGCATAGGATGAAAATGCTATGATTGCAGTGAAGGACCTGCCTTCGGGCAGAATTACTGTGGATGGATACCGAATACTTTACAAAAAAACCGAAAATAATAAAATCGACAACATTTTATTATAAAAGTCAATAATAATCAACAAACAGTAGCAAAATCAACCGTTATAAATATTAATACATTATATATATATATATATATATATATATAACATCGATAAAGCGTCACTGCTATAAAGTAAAAATGTTGTCTTTAATTTGCTTACTTGTTATAGTCAGCTACTAGATGGCAGTGAAGACCGAGTTCTCGCGACATCTAGTAATAATGGAGGATATAATACATATATAAGAAAAATACATGTTTGAATTGGATTCGCCTGGTGGTGTAATGGATATCACACTGAGGTACAGACTCAGAGATCCAGGTTCGAATCCCGCCCAGGCATTTATTTTTCTTATGATGCTATATATATATATACATATATATATAATAATGATCGCGTAAACACGGTATCCATCGCGGTGACCAATTCGGCTCTCTGATTGGCTCACGGGATACTACACCAAAAAAATAAATAAATAACCATAATAATGTAAACTCAATCATCAGTAATTCACTAACTAATAAATAAAACGACAAAAGACAATCAATTAAAACACATAAAAAAAAATTTTAAACATCGAAAACATTTAAAAAAAACCGGTCGCGGTTTAGACCATCAGCGACAAGCTAGTCTCGCGAAATTAAGCTGCTCACCAACGTCAAAAAATAATAATAAATATTAACTAAACAACAAAACATTAATAAACTGGATGATCTGGACATCGCTGCTGCTGGTCAACAGCCTTCACATGTTGCCGGGACACCACACACAGTGTGCTCATTTTAATGACGGGTCGCAGTGCTTTTTCACCGGAATTCAACATTTTAACAACGTCTTCCGGGTCTGGTAAGTTATTTATCCGTGCAATGAATTGAGCCTGGTTCCCCGTGATGTGTGAAAGTGTACGCATTGTTTGATGTACTGGGTACGAGTCTTGCATGAGAAGTGACCTCCTGTAGACCTACTGGACAAACAATAGAGTTTGATTTACACACACTTTGTGCTCTGCATGCTACACCACTATTGTTCCTATTGCATATATTAATACAAACATTACATTTTATTAAGTGCGGTTTTAGCATGCTTTGTGGCTGTTATAAAAAATCAGTTATTGACTTTAAGAGCCTAGTAAATAAGATTACCTGGATTTATTAAATTAATATTGAGAAGCTAAAGCTATTACTATGATCCATCCATAGTAATTCTGCCCGAAGGCAGGTCTTTCACTGCAATCATAGGATTTTCTTGCTATGCTTTGCAGCTTTACTAGGGAATTATAGGTGTGGTAGCTTCCTGTTGCTTTCACACCGATGAGGGATGATGATGATAAGATGAATATGAATGATGATGATTGCGATGGCCATATGATTTCGGGGACCGTTTGGGCCTTAAAGTTTTCCTGACATTTGTCTTACAGGTGAGGAAAAACCCCGATAAAAACCTCACCAGAAAAACTGTCCCGAGCGGGGATCGAACCCGGGCCCGCTGTGTGACAAGGCAGCACGCTACCTCGATAACACAGCGCTGGACCATTACTATGATAGAAATAAGTAAATTAATGAACACAATTAAATTATTGTAAACCAATGCTAAAGTGAAAATTTTGCCTGAACCGGGAATCGAACCCCGAACCTTTAGCTTTCCGTGTTAATGCTCAGACCACTGAGCTAATCCAGGCTCCATTCCCATCCAAGCAGAAATCCTTCCTTTACATTTTACTCTACTGGCCCCACATTCAATTGCAATGAATCATCATTCGCAAATACACAATGAATGGCTTCTGCCTGAAGAAGACATGAAGGGACTCCACATAGCTATAGCATTATTTATTAAATTAATATTAAGAAGCTAAAGCTATTACTATGATAGAAATAAGTAAATTAATGTACACAATTAAATTATTGTAAATCAATGGTAAAGAGAAAAATTTTTGCCTGCAATAATTTAATAAGGTTATCTGGAATTTACCTTAATTTATATTTTATGTCTGATACCCGGCCTGCGTCTAAATAAATTAAATGTGTGTTTTTATTTGTAGTTGAGTAAGTTAAAAGAAACTTACGGGTTAATTAAACGATGTTATGCATCAATCGGCTAAGCGCCATTTCTTAAAAAATATATTTTGCTGTTATCTGTTGGACTGGGTCATGAAGTAGGTGTACGCACACTTTTAGCACCAAATCTTTAAATATAACCTTATTATGTAAACACCATCAGTACTATCAGAGATTCTGTGTTTTGTAACAAACGGACATGAAACTAGATACTAAATCTTCTTCTTCTTAAATTAATTTGTAGGATTTTTATCCTGTTTGTTTCCAAAATCACTCCTCGGAGGAACACGTATTGGATGTGCATCCACTGTCTATCCATCTCTTGGCTGGTCTTCCTCTTGTTCTTCTCACGTCCATTGGTCTATCTTCTTTTACTTTACGATACTAAATCCTAATCTAAATTTTACATCATGCAGCCAAGCGCCGAATGTTCCCCGCTCGTAGATTGTTGATGCATAACTGTCAGTAATATTTGTTTGCCGCTACAGTAAATAGTGAAGATTTACAAACTTTAAACTATTTTTCTGGAAACTTACATAATGGCACATAACCTGTTGATGCATAACGCCGTCCAAATCTTTATACCTAGTTCTTATGCTTTATGGCAGTCATAAAAACATCAATTATTGAGTTAAAGAACTTGATAAATACATGAGGCTTGGTTGAGATTTACAAAACTACCAGAACAACCGTAAAGTAAAAGAAGACCTTATGGTCTTAACTCCATCAGGTAAAGTAAAATAAATGAATAAAGCCCATCTTCAGTGAATGTCTTCTCATAGAATCCCAAATGTCATGCTTCGGTACTGCATCCAAGGCAAAAGATCGCTGGGACGTCCAAAAAAAGCGCTGGATGGAAAATTCCTTTTTGAGACCGTAAGAAACCACATGACCTAATACTTGCATGGATGATGATGATAAATATATGAATATATAAAGTTATCTGGAGTTTTATTTATATTTTATGCCTGATACAAGCGAATACTCGGCCTGCACTCCTACGCTTAAATAAATTAAATGTGGTCCAGTATCGTCTGAAAATAAAAAAAAAAGTGTCTTTGTATCTATGTAATGGAATCTTTGAACACGATTTTCATCCACTAAGAAACATTGGATCGACTTGAAACTTTGTATACTTGTAAAGGACACGTGACAATACAATAATTTCATATTTTGTTTCTAAAATCCTGGCTAGAATCATCAGAAAATCAACAACAAAAAATGAAAACTGGTATAATAGGTTGCGGACTTGTCGACTTTTTAGTCAATCGTTGTAAGAGCTCAGTTGGTAGAGCGGTGGACTGTAGTGGTATATAATTTCAGTAATCCATAGGTCGCTGGTTCAAATCCGGTTGAGAGGGGTTTTTTTAGAAGAGTATCACTTTTAGCTCATACTACAATAGTATCGAATTTAAAAGATATTTACATTTTTATATAATTCTGTAAAATATTAAAATTAAAAAATTAAAATAAATAATAGTTTAAAAAAACTAAAACAACACGCTTTATTAGAAAGCCGAACTAAAAAAATGAAAAATAATTTTAATTTCCAACACACTTGGGATAAACTTAAAGTGGTCAACAAAAAAAATCATCTCCAACACATATAGAATAAAACTAGAGTTATCAAACAAAAAGAAAATAATTTTACCATCAAAAGCGCGGGGTGCTCATTATGATTTTTACATCTACTTCTTAGAGACTTTACTTTTACCAATATCTGTTTATTATCAAATATATTAATTGATATAGAGCACCCCACGCTTTTGATGGTAAAATTATTTTTCATTTTTTTAGTTCGGTTTTCTAATAAAGCGGGTTGTTTTAGTTTTTTTAAACTATTATTTATATTGTGAATTTTAAACTCTGAACATAGTGTCTGCTCGGTCATTATCATTAAGTAACGTGTTTGCTATCGCAGTAGGAAATAAAATCCTAGAAGGTCTATTCTCTTACCTTCAAGTAAATAAGGTCAGAGATAACATCAGCAAGCTTGTGTACAAAAAAAAAAGAAGTAAAGCACGATTTCGACGTTACTGCCCTATATACATACATACAGTTAAAAACAGTATAGCTGGCGCAATCTATGAAGTGACAGGTGAATGGAGAAGACTACACAACAGTGAACTAGAGGAAACCAGATATTATAAGAACAGTTAAGTCTCGTAGACTGCGATGGGCAGGACATGTGGCACGAATGGGGAATGAAAGACGTGCATGCAAGCTTCTTGTAGGAAAACCAGAGGGAAAACGCCCAGTTGGTAGACCAAAAATGAGGTGGGAGAATAATATTAACTATGATTTGAGGGAAGTAGATTATACGGGGATGATTGAAAACATTAGCTCAGGATAGGGGTGTATGGAGAGTTTATGTCCGCGCGGCCATGAACCTATGGGTTCGATAGTGTAAGTTAATTAGTTAGCTGATACACTATAAAATAGCGGGTGTGACGTCACTCTTGTTCTTGGAGAAACAAGAGCTGAATTGGTACTACTATCTGATTTAAAAATATCGACTCACCTGAGAACGTTGTGATGTGGCTAAGAAATGATCTGCCGCTTTTAACTGCAAGGGAAAGAAATCGAAACCGGAATGAAGCAATGGCAACCCGCTATGCGAAGTAGATGGACGTCCCTGCGTGAGTAAAGAAGGCCACGACCAACGTCGTAAGGAAAAGGATTTAGTTGTATTATTAGAAATCCGAGAAAAAATGAACATTAGTTATTCAATAGTAGATTACATAAGATACAAGCAATTAAATTGGTGCGGGGCGAATGCAAGAAGAAAGGTTACCCAGGAAAACATTGGAATGGTGTCCACCTGGAAGAAGGAGGAGAGGAAGACCTCGAAACTCGTGGATGCAGGAAATAAGAACTGGAATGAGAACAAGAGGGCATGGAGTGGATGGATAGAGACGAGTGGAGAATTAAAATAAAAGTTTAGACACAGAAAGATGTGTAGACATTGAACATCTGTGTAATTTGCTTACCTGTTACGGTGGCCGCTGGATGGTAGTTGGAACGTCTTCCCGCTACTTCTTGTGTGAATTGAGAATACTACATACGAGTATATAAGAAAAATGTATGTTTGTTGGAATACTTGAGTAGCTCACTTGGTTACAGCGCTAAACGTACAGAGTTTAGAGACTCGGGTTCAAATCCCGACTCAAACATTCATTTTTCTTTTCTTATCATATATATATATATATATATTATATATATATATATATATATACACCTACCTACTTACTGGTACTATCGAACCCGTAGGTTCATGGCCGCGCGGACATAAGCTCTCCATACACCCCTATCCTGAGCGAATGTTTTCCAATCATTCCCTGTATAATCTACTTCCCTCAAATCATGGTTAATGTTGTTCTCCCACCTCATTCTTGGTCTACCAACTGGGCGTTTTGCCTCTGGTTTTCCCGCAAGAAGCTTCCATGCACGTCTTTCATTCCATATATTAGAAATTGGAGTGCGGCGGAATGGGGTCTTCCACTTCTCCAAGTCAGAAATTGCATTTACTTTCCTGTAGTTTAAATGAGAGATTTGGCGCTGGATTTTAGTGCCTTAAAAGCTGAATTTTTTTTTACATGGCCTTGGTGCATAACAACGTTTCTCTGGAAGAGATTTCAAGGTGGGTTTCAGCAATGGTTGATAGCTTCGTTGTTACAAGTTATTCTAAGTTAGACTAAACTTATAACTGACTGCAAAATGATCGCGTCTAGCACAGGACAGCAACTATCTGATACAAACATAAACGGTGTTTTCTTTTAGGTGTATACTAGGGGTTGAAATGTAAAGTGTGAAGTAGCACTTAGGCTATAAGACGGTCCTCTCCCGCTAGTAACAGTACGGAAAGTTTATTTAAATTTAACCCTTAAATTTATAAAACCAAGATTTAATTATTCCTTGATGGTTTATGTAGTCAGAAGTCAGGGATTGCAATGTTACTTCTACGAGTAACAGTGGGGAAATGAAGACTGACTATAGTCCAGCCGCTGAGTTCCCGGTCCTGATGTTTTCACGACAGTGTTGTCGATATGCATATTCAGTGGGAGGCTTTATGCACCACGCGGAATATTAAATTATGGTGGTTAGCACACAACATCGCAGCAATTTCAAACCTTACTAGTGGCGTCAAGAGCAGTGATTGGTTGTGGCAGACGCCCACTCCCAATTCAACTATTTCCTTATTGGCAGTAGAGGGCGAGTTTCTCCCTTTATCCCTCGTACAACCTAAACGTCAGGCCGAATACTCAGCGGCTGGACTGTAAGACTTATTTTTGCAGACTTAAGGTTCTATTACGTGTCGTAAATATACGACACCTGACCCACGGATTTAGTTCCTTCCCAAGGAACCATTTTTTAAACATGCGCTGATTTTTATTTTTCCATGTAACTTTGAATAGTTGACAACATGTTTGCTTTAGTTTTACTGTGCATTCAGTGGCGTGAAGACTGATTCTTAACATTTTTATAGTTTCAGGTGCAGTTGGCTGCAGTGAATTTTTCTGAATGCCTTTAAGATATAATGTAAACGGAGACTATGCAGTCTTCACCAGGATGAAGGTAAATTAAACATCTGACACTATAGGTTCATGGCCGCATAAAACCATTATAATATAATCAATACATTATATCTTCTAAAAAGTCAAGTTTTGCTAGTTTCATCTTTATTATAACGATTATACAGGGTGCGACATAAGTCAGTCAACCACTGCACATGGTTGCAAGGAAAAGAATCAGATTGGTTGAAACTGGGGTTTGATTACGGGACCTTCACAATATAATCTCAAACACTACTGCTTGAGGTAATTTGCTAACTTTGAACAATTTCGGTAATTGTTTTATAGACGTCACAGAAAATAATGTATTTACATTTTCGGATAACTGACTTATTCTGCATCCTGTATTTTATGCTAATTTATTGTTATTTATAAAATTATGAACAATTGTAAATTATGATGATCTTGAAGAAGATTTTCGGGCTGTAGGCCGTGGTCGTGAGGCTTGTAGTTCCCCGATGTTTCGGCAGAGACTGCGTCTGGCATCCTCAAGGGTTGTCTCTGGCGAACGTCGGGGAACTACAAGCCTCAAGACCACGGCCTACAGCCCGAAAATCTTCTACAAGATCATCATAACTCCGGCCGTGAAAGTCTACGTGAATACAATTATTGTAAATTACCTTGTTTTACAAATTCAAGCATTTCTGGATAATTTAAGATGTAACAAATATTCCATTACTTCCATTAATTTGGTTTAACCTCTCACCTTGTAGGTGCTTTTCACACGTCACCGGGCCTTACAGTGACACGACGTGTCGGGAGAGAGATTCACACACACACCTTTTAACACACAAGGACATGCAGGATCTCCTCTAATGAGATCAGCTCAATGTCGGAGCCACCTCCGAGACAACACAACATTAAGACGAAACACACCATTCACACTAAACTTAATGAATATGTTAATGATGATAAAGATGGCCAGATGATGTTCGGGGAACGTTTGGGCCTTAAAGTTTCCTGATATTTGTCTCATAGGTGAGGAAAAAAACATCACCCAGGAAACTTGTCCCGACCTGGGATCGAACCCGAGCCCACTGCGTACCAAGCAGGAACACTGCCCCGAGACCACAACGGTGGACCACAAATACAGTACATAATTATTTAATAAATAAAGTGATTGTTGTATTTTAATTAAACAGATTTTTGACCTGATGAGTGGAAGAGAAGACCGCATGGCGTGACACCCGGCAGACGTTGTCCTGCCCGAACGTACAATTCTCGTGTCATGGCCGGACGATAAAAATGTTACTTTTATACCATAAAATTCACTAATTAATACATAATTATATATTATTAAATAAGTTCGCAAGAAAATCTTTCACAGTCATTTGTTGCGGCTCAAGTAGTGTACATGACGTGGTATTGTTGTCGCACGGAATATGTCGATAATGCAGATGACTACATATCTGACATAAAAATTGTATATAATACGATCGCAGTTTCACTTCCCGATTACAATTGTGACGCACTCAAACACGCACGAAAAAATCATCATCATCGGTTGTCGTTTAAGCAGTTTTTAATTCCAAGTTTCAAGTAAACCTCCGCTCCTAATTGTCGGATTTCGCTCACATGTTGGTAATACCCACCTCGGTTTATCTTAATAGGATATACTGAGTTTCGTTGTGAAACATCGAAAAATGTGATCTCTAAATAGATTTCTAAATTCTCACTTGGGGTGAACTCCTACACTCAATGGTTTTAGAGTATAAAATTGTGATTCTAAACCATCCAGGGACCCACTCAAACACATACAAACAATTTCATCAAAATTGATCCAATCGTTCAGGAGGAGTTCAGTGACATATACACATACAGAAGAATTATATATATATATATATATAAAGATGACATGAAAAGAATAATAGACGCCTGAACCGAGATTTGAACCCGGATCTCTGAATTGGTACTTCAGGAATCCAGACCTCTGAATTGATTCTACGAGATGCCTGGATAGCATAAGTGGTAATGCACTGAAGTATTAATTCAGAGGTACAGGTTCAAATGTCGATTCAGGCGTTTATTTTTCTTCTTCTTCTTCACTTCACGGGGCAGGCTAAAATTGCCTGTTCCGCCTCACAGTTTTTCTTTTCATGTCATATTAAGCTTGCATTGCTTAACGTCAAAATGTAATTACAACATTGAAATAAAGATATATATATACGGGTGAATCATAAATATGGCTACACGTTTGATCGCATTGTGTGATGAAAATATTACCATTACAGGAAATATGAAATTACCGTTGGAAAGGCAATTATTCAAATTACAACAATGGAATAAAACAAAACAGTGTAGAACTTACGTGATTAGTCAAAATGGCGTTGAATATGCAACAGCAAATTACAATTGTTGCATGGACAATACTTACTTACTCACTGGCACTATCGAACCCGTAGGTTCATGGCCGCGCGGACATAAGCTCTCCATACATCCCTATCTCGAGCTAATGCTTTCCATCATTCCCTGTATAATCTACTTCCCTCAAATCGTAGTTAATGTCATTCTCCCACCTCATTCTTGGTCTACCAACTGGACGTTTTCCCTCTGGCTTTCCTACAAGAAGCTTCCATGCAAGTCTTTCATTCCCCAATACGTGCAACATGTCCTGCCCATCGCAGTCTACGAGACTTAACTGTTCTTATTATATCTGGCTTCCTATAAAGACCATGTACTTCATTGTTATGTATTCTTCTCCATTCACCTGTCTCTTCATCACAATAACGTATGCTAATGATCGTGAAGCCGCAAGACGGGCAAGACGTGAGTTTAACGTAGCATTGCAGCCGTCGACTGTGGGGAAGTGGAGAAAACGACTGTTGGAAACGGGAAGGATGCAGAAAATCAAACCTCCTGGAAGGTCTCGCATTAGCACGGATGCAGAAACAACGAAGAGAATTGTGGAGGCGTTCGACGCTAGCCCACAAAAATCAACCGCCAAGCTGCACGTGAGCAGTGATTTGTTTTTGTTTTGTTCTATTGTTGTAATTTGAAGGATTCCTTTCCAATGATAACATCATATTTCCTTTAATAATAATATTTTCGTCACAAAATGCGATCAAATACAGCCATATTTCTGAATCATTCTGTATATATCTAAAACCATTAGGTGTAGGAGTTCACCTAAAGTGAAAATTTAAAAATCAAGATTACGTATATATATATATATATATATATATATTCATCATCCTGCCAGGTATTAGTCCTAGAAGAACTGTTACGGCCTGAGAAAGCGGTTTTCGTGCCATCTTTTCATAGGTCGACCAAGTGACCGTTTCCCATTTGGACAGTAGTTCTTCAGTATTGAAACAGGTCCAGATGCTTAAAGATGGCAACCCCATCACTGGACTTACTACCTCCTTGCTAGCAACTAGTTGGTGGGACATTCAATTGCTTTCAAGCCTGATATATATGTAATCTTGATAATGATGGTTAGCTATCGAAACACATATTGAGGCTGTTTGTGTTATTGACAATAATGTGTAACTTGTGGTTGTCAACAGGAGAAAGGAATATCGCTGGCTGCGTTTGCCACGACGATCCTGTTCCTGATCCTGACAGTTGTGATGGTGAGCGTCACACTACAGTCAGCGTACGCCTGGCTGGTAATGGGGTCCACATTGTTCCTGTTCGTCACCCTGTGTAGCTACAGCTCCTGTGAGAAGACTCACTCCTCGCAGTGGAGAAGAGCGAGCATCAACTCTGATTCCATCAGCACCATATCTGACGCTAGAGACCTCACTGTCGTAAGTTGTAACTCTCAACTTCAATTGTTGAGGAGACAAGAGACATGTTAAACTAACTAACTCATGTAGCTTTTGTCCAGTTCCTCTCTATCATGGCTCCCGTAGCATAGAGATCAAGGTCTCTCTCCCTCTTCTTCAATTTGCTTCGGTGTACG
The DNA here is from genome assembly GCA_030220185.1 of Diploptera punctata. NCBI lineage: Eukaryota > Metazoa > Arthropoda > Insecta > Blattodea > Blaberidae > Diploptera > Diploptera punctata. Next base: position 8,200 of record JASPKZ010009489.1, on the reverse strand, counting down.
GGTTCTGTGTAGGGGCCGGTAGTTGGTAGAAGGTGTTTCATCCTCAGATCTTCTGCATAGAACGACTCTCTTGCAAGAGAAAACAGCAGCGGCCACAAGAGCAATCTGTAGCTCGACTGTCACTATCCACGGTCATGATACAACGATATCTCCAATCATAACATACGGCATAGACATTTGTTTTATTTAGTTACATATTCTGTTACTACCAAACAGCGCTACCATTGTAGTTTGCTCATTGTAGTTCATCGCAAACGACCGATATTTTTTAGATGTCACTGTACTCAGTTTTCCCTCTATTCGAAGTTTCTCTATGTTCACCAACAACCAGCACCAATTCACAAGCTGAAGATGGAGCATATGCTTCGAAAGTACTCCACATCCCACATCTAAAGTTGAGCAAAACTGAGACCTGAGGTATCTATTTTTATATTATAAATATTACATAGTGACCACAACGATGTTTCGTCATGAATTTTAAAAGTGTCGAATAAGTAATTAAATAAGCTTTTTCTTCTTCTTCTTCTTCTTCTTCCTTCCAAGTATTAGGCCAAGGCCTGTTACGGTCCTATAGAAAATTTTCGCTCCAGCGTTTCATAGGACGGCCCAGAGATCTTCGTCCTCTTGGTATATAATTATAAACAGCTTTGGGATCCGATTTGAACTCATTCTTTCAAGATGGTGTTTCCAATTTAGTTGGTATTGTTTAATATATTCCAAAATTGGCGTAGTCTTCAATTCTTTTAAGATATCGGTGTTCCTTTTCCAATCCCATCTGGTGTAACCTGCTGTTCTGTGCATGAATCTCATTTCACAAGCCGTTATTCTGCTTTCATGTTGTCTCTTTAGTGTCCATGCTTCACTACCGTAGGTCAACACTGGTCTAGCCAAAGTGTTATATAAACGTAATCTGGTGTTTTTTGTACAAGGGATGGTTTCATAACTTGATTAATAATTCCAAACTTTTATTATAACTAGTAATTTTTCAGGGATATCCTTTTCATCCCAGATAGAGAGATAATATCCAAGATATTTAAATTGATTAGATCTCTCTAAAATTTTATTCTGGAGACAGATTTTACTTTGTATGGTGTCCTTCCCATGAAATGCCATAATTTTAGTTTTGTTAATTGATGTTTCCATATTAAATTTGACAGCTATATGTTTTGTTAATTATAAATTGATCGTTGCAAATAATTTTCGGAAAGTGCCAGAAGAGCTAAATCATCTGCAAAAAGAATAATATCGAGTTTGATGTTCCTATTGATGGTATATATCCCCGTTGTGTTTTCCTCCATTCGTTTATTAATTTATTCATGTATATAATGAAAAGCACCAGTGAAAGTCCACATCCCTGTCTTACTCCACTGTTGATCTTTTCCCAAGAAGATAATTTGTCATCTTGTTTAACAAAGATTTCATTATCTTTATAGATGTTGAAGATATTAGTAATATATTGTTGTGTAACTTTATCATCAGCTAAAATTTGTAGTAATATATTTGAAATAAGTTACTAAATAATTAATTTTGTTGTTACTTCCAGGGTGATTTCAACAGAAGTATTCTGCCATACTGGATAACAGATCTTCCACCGAGCTACGCCGCCGCGACGTCAGGAATAAATTCTCCAGACATCGCACCTACACACGACACAAATACTCAGTCACCACCTCCACCCTACTCCTCAGTGGTGGATCTAACATCCCCAACTCAACACAGTGATAATACAAGTGCTCAGAATGAAATAAAACAGGACATTAGCGCCAGACAGGAGCCCTCCTGTACGAGTGCATTCACTGAGGGTAAAAAGCAACCACATCAGACAATCTGATTGTGATACCAGGTCTCTTGATGGACGGTCGTCTCAAACAGGACAGACTAACTTAGCATTCAATGACAACAGCAGCGCATGCTGATATTTACTGTGTGATACATGGCAAGTTGTAAAATGTGTTTGTGAATTAATTTTACCAAACAAGTTGTCTAGAGGCCATATTAACATTGCATCCTCAAACCTACCTTCAAATTTCTCGCAGGAAAGCTTTGTGATGTACGAGGGCAGTGTCCAAAAAACAGTCATAAGTTTTCCAGTTTTTTTTATAAAGTAAAAGTAAGTAAAGTGATCCCACAACAGGCCCGGAGACCCTTGGGGTAGTAGGAGGTTAAGGCTCCCACTTTTTCTAGACAATCGGCACTTTATGTCAGCCGGGTTGTCAGCCCTGCGTGACGGCCGCCTTTACCCCCAGAACATGTGTCTGGTTTTCATTTCCGTTACAGGCTGAGTCGACCCCAGGGCCATAGTGCCGCCAGAGGGTAGTTTTTTTTATAGTTTCCATAACAATCATAAAAAACTGAAAATGTTCTTGTGAGTCCATGTTTCCCTTAACAGAGATTTAGGCGCTCTGCCCCTACAGGGAAGAATTTGAACCCGATTATGAAGATTTCCAGGCTTGTAAAAAATCCTTAAGCCTGAATGAAAAGGCCTGTAAGCAAAATTTACTGAATTTTCCCGTCCTAGTACTACCTTGGTTTCCTAGATGTCAGTATGAGGCGGAACGCTGACCACGGACCACTCAAAATGACATCTATACGAAAACAAGTGTAACTAAATTAGTGTGGTTCAAACTGAAAATCTATGGCTGCTAATTACATGTTTATGGTTTCATGATAATTTCTGTGAATTTTCAGTCATTTTTATAGGTTTTAGGGAAATAAAAATAAAAAATTGAAAAAACAGGGTTGTGGTTTAAACTTTGGTTGAAAAATCCACCCTTTGGGTCTGAGGTTAATAGCTGAGGTAAAGCAGGATTTTTATAATCGGTAATAGATGGCAGCAAAATCATCTTGGAGTTACAAGACCTTAACAGCATGCAGATTATACCTCTATGATGACCTTGTTGAAGGTTTCCGGGCTGTTGGCCGTGGTCTTGAGACTTGTAGTTCCCGACGTTTCGCCAGAGACTGCGTCCGGAATCCTCAAGGGTTGTCTTGAGACTGGCAATTTTGTCGACTACCTGCCCTATTTATACGTTTATCTGCGACGTGTTCTCTGCATCGGGGAACTATAAGCCTCAAGACCACGGCCAACAGCCCGGAAATCTTCAACAAGATCATCATAATAACTCCGGCCATGAAAGCCTATACCTTTGTTTATCAAATAATGCAAAAATCCAAAATTTAGTCTTGAAAGATGTTTTGATCGCTGGCCACCAATTTTTTCTTCAGAAATACAGAATATAGACGTAAGAGGATTGATTAAGTGGAAACAAATTTTAACAGTTATACAGGGAATCCATTTTAAGAGCAAACCTCACATCATTCTGCCGCCGCGACCAGATTGCTCAAATTTCTCAAATAAATGGTGAGTCTCTATGTGTAGGCCTACATTTTATAATAATCCAATTAGTTGAGTCATTTGTATTTTGTAGCTTCTAACTGTCATTTGTCGGTAGTAACGGAACACGCGGTGCAAAGCACAATATAGCAGGCAAAGTGAGAGCGACTGCAACGCTGTAAAAAAAGGTTTCCACTTAAAATGGATTCCCTGTATCTGGTCTTGGATGGTGTGTAATGGATTGCACGCTGAGTACAGAGTTAGAGGTCCAGGGTTTGATTCCTGGTTCAAGCGTTAATTTTTCTATTAAAAAATTAATCTATCCAGAATTGGAACATGTTACATTAAATATAACATCAAAAAGAACATGGATTGTTTATATTTTTTCAAGATTCCTATTTATTGCAAAGATGTCATACTGTTGTAAGGTAAATTGATAAAGTTTACAATTATGTAGAAGCCAAAAAAATTAAATAATCAATTGAGTTGGTGTTTACTTGATGAAAATCCATATTCATTAATTAAATAAAAATAAATAAAACGTAGTTTTATTTGATTTTCATATTTATTAAGATATAATTCAGTGACAGCTGTTTCGGTACACTGTACCTTCTTCAGACATGTTAACAAATTATGAATTGTGTTCCAACTGATCTAAGCAACAATACAACAATAATTTATTTAAATTTTTTAATTTAAAGAAGGGGATTCATTGAAATCAAGTTGAGAATTTAACAGTTTATTACTACTTTTCAATTTATTTATTTCTACAGCCTCCAAAAGGTCCAACTTCTTACCCTTATCACAAACATGTAAAAATTCAAAATTTGGATCGAAACAATGGTTAAATTGGAATAGGTGGTTAGCATATAATATGCTAAGGGTAGGAAGTTGGACCTTTTGGAGGCTGTAGAAATAAAAATATAATGAAAAGTAGTAATAAACAGTTAATTCTCAACTTGATTTGAATGAATCGCCTTTGTTAAATTAAAAAATGTAAATAAATTATTGTTGTATTGTTGCTTAGATCAGTTGGAACACAATTCATAATTTGTTAACATGTGTGAAGAAGGTACAGTGCACCGAAACAGCTGTCACTGAATTATATATTAATAAATATGAAAATCAAATAAAACTAAGTTTTATTTTTATTTAATTAACAAAAAAATTAATTTTCAGTTTTGCGATGTTCACCAATATATTGCTTATAAAGACTGAATATTAACCGAGAAAAGAAACAAGTGTGTACTTACAAACCTTGTGGTGTAAAAAATTAAAAATGTAAATAAAGCATCTGTAGATTTTAATAAAACACATTCAATGGACAGTTGTTAATTTATTTAAATTAAATTTCTGAAATTATTTTATAAGCTCCATAGGTTTTTCTATCTGTTTTTTATTAATATAGCATTTCTATTAATTTGCTAATAATTCCTTCCTATTTGGCACTACGGGCCGCATGCAAATACATTAGTCTCTACTCAAATTACTTCCAATCACTGGTGAGCTGACTCACCGTGGGCAATTGCTGAGATCAAATAACGGCCAACTTACCGATCATGCATGAAAGTTGACGTTTTCGTAATATTGGCAACGAATTACCCAGAATTCTCAGCGATTAAAACAACTTCCGTTATTTTCATCTGCTATAGAGGAACGCATTTACGCTTGCGTCCCCAAATAATACCGTATAACGACGTCTGCGTCGCGCAATATTACGCCGATTCTCCTGTTCTTCCAGTTGAATTCTTTGGTAGACTCTATCAAATTCCTCTTCTCCGCATATACCGAAAACATGATCGAAGTCTTCAAGGTCCGACATCTTGGATAAAGCTGCAAAGGTTTCAAACTACATCGGTTCCCTTCGGGATTTTCACGATAAGTTTCTATCTTGAGCTATGATCTTAAGTTACCTCGTCAGGTAGCTTACAATTATTATCGCATGACTAGATTTCTGAGTAAGCAAAATGTATTAGGATAAAACTTTCTCAGCAGAGATCGCCTTTTACTGTCTAATGCGTTCAAACATTCGACCCTACAACCTGTTGTGAGTTTTGGCCTCCTCCACAATTTTCCTCCATTCATCTCGATCCTGTACTTCCTCTTTCCATCCTGTTATTCCCATCTTTTTCAAATCTTGTTCCACATCCTGCAGCCACCTCTTTCTTGGTCTTCCTCTCCTTACTCCTATTATGTCGTCATGTATTAATAGTTTTGGTATTCTTCCATCTTCCATTCTTTCAACCTGACCTACCCATCTCAATCTTAATGACTTGATGTACCTTACAAGATCCTCACCTCTCAATACATAGTTCCAAAATCAGTATTTCAATATACTTCAACTGGACACAGGGACCAACGAAGACCAAAACATCGGTAGAAAGATCAAGACCATCTTCGTTAGGTTTACCGTCACAGGTCACATGGCCTAAAATGGATTTGTAAATGATGTTAATGAATAGCAATAAAACAAATAGAAAAACCTAAGGAGTTCACCGTTTGGTAAAAAATCCACATAAAAAACTAAGAAAGAAAAATTGATAGATTTTGAAACTCCTGGGAAGTAGATTTGATTTGGAGGTTCATCAATAGATGGAGTAAGGAGCAGTGTTCCTGGACAACGGAACATTAGTCGTGAAACTACTGAAGATGTAACTGTTTAGGTTACGAAACTGGTTCTAAAAAAGAAGATAGGAAATGACGTGCAGTGTAAAGAATTTTATTTTAAATTTAATCTTTTTTTTTTTGTTCAATGCACACCTATTTGTCATTCGACATTTCTGGTATTCCCTCCTAGAATTGGCGTATTCTAATCCACTTCTGAGTTTGGGGCATCTGGAAGGCGGGGTTACGCTGCCCCAATGATATGATGGGTGATGATGCGCCAGGAGAGGCCTTAAACCTAGACTTAATCTAATGACGTGAACATGATAATGATGGCCAGATAATGTTCGGGGACCGTTTGGACCTTAAAGTATCCTAACATTTGTCTTACAGGTGAGGAAAAACCACGAAAAACAACCTCACCCAGGAAACTTGTCCCGACCGGGGATCGAACCCGGGTCCGCTGCATGACAAGGCAGTACACTACCTCGAGATCACAGCGGTGGACTAACAAAAAATCTCGAGCGATCCGCATGTAAGCAGATCGCTCCAAGAAGGCCAAAAGCAGCCGAAAATCCGGGCGAATACAAGTGTCTTTAAACTGCAAGTGGTGCCCGGAAATTTAATCTCATAGTGGTATTCCTGTGATGATTCAATTTTTGTTTACTTTCCACCTTGTAAGAGTATTTCTATCAATCTTAAAGAGAAGAACATCTTTTCGGACAAACAGCAGTATAACTTACCCAATATACTTTCTTATATTTTCCAAGTCCTATAGAACAACAGAGCGCATGCACCAGAGTTTATAGACCCAGCGATAACCCACCGGCCACATATCAACTATCATCCTTGCCTAGTAGGTTATCACTGCTCGCCACATATCGGTTATTATCGATATCATATTAAAGTTTATACAACTTATGCAAGATGGCAGCACGTCGCTGTGAAATTTGAATGACCAATCTTTGCGATAAATCCCCAAATCTATTTTAAAGAAATATATTAATAGCATTCAAATTACCAAATGTTTATTAAAAATGGGTGTACACTTACTTATCACTCCCTAATGTCATTCCAATCAGCGATTCCCCAAACCAGCGATAACCCATCAGTGGGAAGAAGCGAAAAAAATCATAGACTAAGTAATATAGTCTGTAGACAAAATAGCAGCATCACAATATTGTCTAACAGTGTCATAATGCTAACTCCTGGCACAACAGGCCTAGAAGGCCCTTAGCCTACCAGCCAGCTGCTCACCTCACACACACATGTGAAAATCCAGCCAGTGTATGGGTGACACATGGTCAGCATGTTGAGTCTCCCAGCTGTTATAGCTGGTTTTCTCAACTGGAGCTGCTACTTATTGCAGCTACCCAAATGTCTCATGATGCTGGGTGGGCACCGGTCCCATACTGGCCGAAATACATCATAATAGTAATGTTTCTTCTTCTTCTTTGGCTTTCCCGCACTTATAGGTTTGCGTCTTCAGTTTCCATTTATCTCTATCATTCCAATCTCCCTCTTCCAAATTCCTATCATCCATTATAGTTCTGACGTAGGTTTTCCATTTCCATCTTGGTCTGCCACGTTTATTTCTTCCAGGGGTGACCATTGGTATATATTTTTGGCCATCTTTCATTTTCCATTCTTTGTACATGGCCATACCATTTAAGCATTTGATTTTCAATCCTCAACGACAGATGTGGTGACATTCGTTTCTCTCCAAAGGAATTCATTTCTTATTTTATCGTGTCTTATTTTTTGGAGGCTTCTTCTAAAATAATCAAATTCAACTGTTCTAAATTTATTCTTTTGTAATTCCGTCAAAGACCAAGTTTCACTTCCATATGACAAAATATTCTGTATTATGCTCTTATAAATTTTCATTTTAGTTTCCTTTGTAATATTTTTGTTCCAAATTATTCCATGTAATGTCTTAGTTGCATTTCTTGCCATTGCAATTTTAGTCTGTACATCTCTCTCACAGGTACCTAAACTTGTAATTATTGACCCAAGATATTAAAAAAAATTCACACTTTTTATTTTCCCAGTTTCAAGTATGAGGTCATGTACATCCTTTCCCAAACACATATATTCTGTTTTCTGTAAATTTATATTCAGTCCCCATTTTTTATATTCTTCCATTAGTTTATTTATCATATATTTCATATCATCTTCATCCCCTGCAAAAATTATTTGATCATCTGCAAACAACAATGAATGCAGTACTTTTCCTCCTACAGGACTACCCAATTCAGAACA
>JASPKZ010009488.1:57500-112350 GCA_030220185.1 Diploptera punctata | reverse complement strand
ATCCACAGTGCGATGTTGCCAACAGTTCCATTAATGTGCTAGCATTCACTTTGTAAAACAGAGCCATCCTTGTTGATTGCAACAACAGTTTTAAATAATATGAAGTTACTTGTATAAAAAATCGAATTGGCTTGGCGTATATGTGATAAAGTATGTATAACCGGTAATGTAAAAAGAACATTATTATTGGGTGTAGCGTTATTGGAAACTAACAGAGTGAAAATACGTATGGCAACGCTGAACTATGTGCTCCAGCTGGGAACGATCAGTCATAAAGTAAGATTTCGCGCATAGTTAGAGATTTCTTTCAATTTTTTAGTTTAAAAATAGAACTCTTGTTAGCAATATAATTTGTAATCAGTTGCTTTGAAGGAATTATAACAGAATTATTCACATTTAAATATAAATTTTAATAATTTTTATACTGTACGTTTTCGTTATTTTTTTTTGTCTTTAAAGTTGAGAGGCGTAAAAGTTTATTTTAGTGTTCTCGAACGAACACTGCAAATTCCATATCGTAATTTGTATTTATTGCAGTGTTTCATTCTATTAAGAGCATGAGATAAATTTTAATCAGTTAATATGGATGTAATAAAATTATACACATATGAGGCATGTTTAACAATAGAGAAGTCCCTTTGTTGTTAAGAGGTTAATATTTTCTTTATTTTGTTAAATTTAAAATGGTATATGGTAACCAAGTTAAATAAATTACACTATTTATTTAATCTTTTTACAGCATAGCAAATTGTACATTTCCTATACATGATAAAAGGAGTGAAGCTCTTTATTCATCTCCATATTATCTCTTTTTATCTATATCCACCCATAGTAATTCCTGCCCGAGGGCAGGTCTTTCACTGCAATCATAGCATTTTCATGCTATGCTTACAGCTTTACTAGGGAACTCTAGATGTGGTAGCTTCCCGTTGCTTTCCACACCGGTGAAGGATGATGATGATGATGATAAGGATGATGATGGCCATACAGTTTCGGGGACCGTTTGGGCCTTAAAGGTTTCCTGTCATTTGTCTTACAGGTGAGGAAACACCCCCATAAAATCCTCACCCAGAAAAGCTGTCCCGACCGGGGATCGAACCCGGGCCCGCTGCGTCACAAGGCAGCACGCTACCTCGAGACCACAGCCGTGGACTTATCTATTATGATTTCATATTATTTTGTAATATTTGTATAATATTTTCAGCTCCACAATATTAAAGTCTTAATAAAATTCAGATATGTCAGTCAGTCACAGAAAATAGTCAGTCAGTCACACATCATATATTAGGTTATAACTCTGGTCTTAATTGTAATTTTCGTTTCGTTTTTTATTGAGAATATAACTTAAAATGTGTCCACCAAACGGTACTTTGGAAAATTGATTAGGAATCACACTTCAGAGAATGATGCAGATGAACATGTTAAGGTGCATGATGAGCTGACATTTATGTCAATCAGTCACACATACTTTAAAAGATAATAAACAGTACTGTTTTTCTTCCAAAGTTGTATATTTAAGTACAGTCTTAACCACACACTATAACTCTATCATATCATGAAGGTAACACTCCTAAATTCAATTAATTGTAATATATATATGCAAACCATCCTGCCGAAAAAGTGTATTGTAACCGTCAGACAGTCACAAGGATTTGCTCACATATATATGAAAGAATCTTTTTCCAAAACTTGTTCTAGATGACTTTATATATATATATATATATATATATATATATGTATGTCTTTTTTCAAAACATATTTTGGATGTCATTAATATACACGCATATATATGATTCTTTTTCAAAACTTGTTTTAGATGTGTACATATATATAAATATATGCACGATTCTTTCTCTCCCAAACTTGTTTTAGATGACTTTATATATGTATGTATATATGATGATTCTTCGTCCAAAACTTGATTTAGACGTCTTTATATATGTATATATATATATATATATCTACACGTTTGATTCTTTTTTTGAAAATTAGTTTTAAATGTCTTTATATATATATATATATATATATATATATATATATATATATAAAGTTTGTTGAACGCAGTTTTCAAAACGTCTAATAATTTATTGGATAGATATATTTTTCAAGAATTCCCCTGGTATTCCATGAATTCCAGGTGCTTTAACATTCTTTAACATTTAATGGAAGAAACCACTTCATTTTTCGAAATATCCTGATCCAGTAATTGAATACGAATTGGGTCAGGAATCTGAACTATATTTCCTTGATTATATCTTAACCTCTCATTTCCCAGCACCCTATCAAAGTAACTTCTCCCATTCCCCGGGCGTTATTCTTGTCCGATTTACGGACTTTACTTTGAGTTCCCTTAACGCTTTCCATATGTCCGCAATGTTCCCACTTTCAGTCGCGACTCTCATTTCTTCGGATTTCTTATTTTGCCATGCTAGTTTTGTTTCTGCCAATAATTCTTTATATTCCTTTCTCTCTTGCGCATAATTTTTTCTGCTTTTATCTGTGCTTTCTTTTCTAAACTTTATATATATATATATATATATATATATATATATATATATATGTTTTTTTCTCAATACCTGTTTTAGATGTCTTCATACATACACATATATATATACATGTATGAATCATTTTATAAAACATGTTTCACATGCCTTTATATATATATATATATTATTCTGATTCCAAAACATGTTTTAGATGTATATATATATATATATATATATATATGATTCTTGTTTCAAAACCTGTTTAGATGTTTTATATACATATATTATATATATGTATATGTATGATTCTTTTTTTCAAAACTTGTTTTAGATGTCTTTATGTATATATGTATGATTATTTTTCCAAAATTTGTTTTTAGATATATTTACATGTATATATATATATATATATATACGATTCTTTTTCAAAATTTCTTTTAGACTTCTTTATATATATATATATATATATATATATTATACATATACATATGATTCCCTTTCCAAACCTTGTTTTAGATGACTTTATGTATATATATATATAAAGACATCTATGATTCTTTTTCCCAAACTTGTTTTAGATGTCTTATATATATATATAAATATATATGTGTGTGTGTGTGTGTAATTCTTCTTCAAAAACTTGTTTTAGATGTCTTTATATGATATATATATATGTATGAATCTTTTTAAAAACTTATTTCCGATTTATATATATATATATATATATATATATATATACATATATATGTATAATAAAAGACATCTATGATTATTTTTCCAATAGTTGATTTAGATGATTATATATATATATATATATATATATATATATAATTATGATCCTTTTTACAAAACATGTTTTAGATATATCTCTCTATCTCTCTCTCTCTCTCTCTCTCTCTCTATATATATATATATATATATATATAATTGTATGTATATATATATGGATTACAAAAGAGTAGTGAAGTGCATTCAATAACCTCTCCTACTTAAATCCCAATCAATAGTAACCTCAAACTCGATGCTATTCTTTTTGCAGACGATTTAGCTCTTCTGGCACTTTCCGAAAATGATTTGCAACGATCATTTATAATTTTGCAAACATGGTGCCAAATTTAATATGGAAATATCAATTAACAAAACTAAAATTATGGCATTTCATGGGAAGGACCCCATACAAAGTAAAATCTGTCTCCAGAATAAAATTTTAGAGAGATCTAATCAATTTAAATATCTTGGATATTATCTCTCTATCTGGGATGAAAAGGATATCCCTGAAAAAGTTACTAGTTATAATAAAAGTTTAGGAATTATTAATCAAGTTATGAAACCATCCCTTGTACAAAAAAAACACACAGATTACGTTTATATAACACTTTGGCTAGACCAGTGTTGATCTGTGGTAGTGAAGCATGGACACTAAAAAAACAACATGAAAGCAGAATAACGGCTTGTGAAATGAGATTCATGCGCAGAACAGCGGGTTACACCAGATGGGATCGGAAAAGGAACACCGATATCTTAAAAGAATTGAAGACTACGCCAATTTTGGAATATATTAAACAGTACCAACTAAATTGGAAACACCATCTTGAAAGAATGAGTTCAATCGGATACCCAAAGCTGTTTATAATTATATACCAAGAGGACGAAGATCACTGGGCCGTCCTATGAAAACGCTGGAGGGAAAATTTTCTATAGGATCGTAACAGGCCTTGGCCTAATACTTGGAAGGAAGAAGAAGACTTAAATCCCAACCACACCTTCACGTGGTGCAACCTGTTTATAACAAACGAGGTTCTGGGGACCGAGTCACAGCGGTATAACTGTTACTTCAGGATTAGAGTAAATACCAATCCTCCTTCATGCCTGTCCAGAGGCTTTAGGTGGCACTGGACTTACTACTATTCGGCTAGCAACCGGCTAATAGGAATTAACTTGCTTTTAAGTCTCCAAAGATTCAAAACTCGAAGGATATACACGTTGACAACCAAGCAATACTCAAGAACAAGAAATGGAAAAAGGAAAACATATTTAAACTCGCAACCTGGAATGTTCAAGGAATACGACATAAAGACTTAGTATTGGATGAAATTCTTAATCAAATGTCGATAAAGATAGCCGCCATAACAGAAACTAAAAAAATTAAGAGGGACCCGAATGATTAATAATTATTTACAAATCTATTGTGGTGTACCTAGTAATGAAAGAGGAGTAGCCCTAATGGTACATAAATCTCTTGAACGTAAGATTGATAACTACACTGTCTGGAATGAAAGAATTAATCTAATTAGATTAAAAATAATCGTGGATATATGACAGTAATTGGAGTTTATGCACCAGTAAATGGTGTTTACTCAATGCTACAGGAGTCACAGACAAAGTTAATCCAAATGATTTTAATATTTGATGGGAAATCTCAACGCTAGAGTAGGTGCAACGAACATACATTCTATTGTTAGTACTTATGGTGAACAAACCATCAATCAAAATGGTAGAAGATTAATTGATTTTGCTACCTATAATAACTTTCCAATTAACAACACATTTTTTCAACATAAAGACTGCCATAAATATACATGGTCTGCTCGGAATTCTCAGTCAATTATAGATTATGTACTAACTAATCGCAAACTTTTAATTGTGTTCTGGATACCAGAGTTTTCAGGAGTCTTGAACTGGAAACACATCATTTTCTGCTTGTCTCCCCGTCCTCCAGTCACTTCCCTCCATGTTATATAAAACATTCAAAATGTAATCACGTTATCAGGAAACATATCTTTATAGTTAACCTTCTACAGCAAGATAGTATTCGATGATTATACCAAAAAAGAACAAAATCACACACAATTAATTCTGATACCTCAAGTTCCATAGAAGAAGAATAGAATAACATCTGTAACATATTACGAAAAGCAGCTCTAGAAAGTTATGGGACAAACTAAAATGGCACAGGAAAAGGGGTCTCAGAAAATGGATGATGATATAGCAAAAATTATTGCTGAAAAAAGATAAGCATTTAAACAATATATAGCAACTGGGTTGTTGAATGACAAAATTGATTATCATAATAAAAGAGCTATTGCAAAACGAGAAATCAGAAGAAGACACAGAGAAAGTTGGGACACTTTCGTCCCTAATCTAAGAGAGATATCTGAGCAAAACTTAACCCAAAAACTTATAGAGTTTTAAATAATCTTACCCAAGAGTGTAAAGAGAGTGTAAAATTAAATTTGATTGATGAAACCACTTGGTTACATATTTTCAAAATTTATGGTCAATCTCCCAGACTAATTTTGATATACCCATATCGCAGAACGAAGAATTTCTATATATCACTGAAGCAGAACTTGACACAGCTTTAGAGTACTGTGAAATAATAAAGCACCCTGGTGAGGATGGACTAAATACAGAATTGTTTAAATATTCTGACAAACTCTTAACAAAAATTTCTTCACTTACTAAACAAAATAATCTTGGGAGGAGACCTACCTTCATCTTGGCAGAAAGCCATTATCATACCACATTTTTAAAAGGTAACCTCAAAGATTGTAATATTTATCGAGGCATTAGCCTTCTCGACAGTGGAAATAAAGTTTTTTTTTAAATTCTAGCATCTAAATTACAAACACTATATAAACTTATTAGGGAAGAACAAAATGGTAAGGGAAGATCCTGTGCCGATGCTAATTTCACCTTAAAACTTCTTATTGGAAAGCACAAAGAATTCAATAATGAACTACATATAGCGTTGGGACACCAAATCAACTGATCCAAACAATTTTTAATTGTATAAAAATAACATCATAGCAGTACAAATAGGAACAGAAATAGTCAGATTGGAAACATATAAATTGCGTAGTCAGATAAGATGCCCTCTATCTCCACTTCTATTTAATGTATACATTAATACTATCATCAGACACTGGAGATTGACAGTTCATGGTAATATTCCTCTCTCAAGACACACAATTTTAGACAACACTCTATATGCAGATGATCAGGCTCTTTTCGGCAATTATGAAAATGAATACAACATTCCACTCATCATCTTAATATAATAGCCCAACGATTTAACATGGAAATATCAACAACAAAATCTAAAGGCATGGGCCTTTCAAGGGAAAATTCCCAGTAAGAAATAATTTTGTATTCAGAATTCAATATTAGAGCAAGTTAATTCATTTAAATACTTAGGATATAATCTAACTTATAATGAGGAATGTGATATATCCTTTAAAACCAAAACTATAATAAAGCTTTAAGAATTACCAACCAAGTTTTTAAACAACAAAAAGTGCAGAGACACACAAGAATGAACCTGTATAAAGTTCTCGCTAGACCCATAATCTGTCATGGCAATAAAGCTTGGACCATCAGAACTCAGGATGACCGTCATATTACAGCCATGGAGATGAACTTTCTGCTACGAACTGCAGGTTATAGCCTTCTAGACCACCAAAGAAATTCAACAATAGCCAGAGAGTTAAACATCGTACCTATATCTGAATACTTTCAAGAATATAGAAACAATTGGCTAGCCCATATTCAGCGCATGGTTCGTCATAGAATACCAAAAAAATTCTTCACTACATTCCTCGAGGTAGAAGATCTGTGGGTCGACGTTTCCGGAGATGGCGGGAGACCGTAACGGGCCACTGGGCCTAATACCTAAAACGCAGATGATGATGTATGTAAGATTTTTTCAAAACTAGTTTTAGATGTCTTTATGTATATATATATGTGTAATGGATAACTCGCTGAGGTACAGACTCAGATTTCCGGGTTCGAATCCCGTTCAGGCATTTATTTTTCTTATCATAACCATATATATATGTATATATATACACAGGTAGATACATAAATAAGACAACTATTAATCTTTTTCCAAAAATTGTTTACAAATGTCTTTATACATATACAACATACATTCTTTTCCAAAACTTGTTTTAGATGTCTTTATCAATATATATATGATTATTTTAAAACTAGTTTAGATATATATACATGAAGATTAGTTTTTAAAACTTGTCTTAGATGTCTTAATGTATATATATATATATATATATATATATATATACATATATATAAAATAAATAATTATATCTACTATTCTTTTTCCAAAACTTGTTTTAGATGTATTTATATATGTATATATATGATTCTTTCTTCAAAACTTATTTTAGATATCTTTATATATATATATATATATATATATATATATATATATAATATTCTTTTTTAGAAACTTGTTTTAGATGTCTCTCTCTCTCTCTCTCCTCTCTCTCTCTCTCTCTCTATATATATATATATATATGTTATTCTTTTTCCAAAACTTGTATTAGTTGTCTTTATATTTATGTATGACACTTTTTCCAAAATTTGTTATAGATGTCTTTATATACGTATATGATTCTTTTTTCAAAACTTGTTTTAGATATCTGTGTATATATATATATATATATATATTTACTTACTTACTCACTGTCACTATCGAACCCGTAGGTTCATGGCCGCACGGACATAAGCTCTCCATACATCCCTATCCTGAGCTAATGCTTTCCAATCATTTCCTGTATAATCTACTTCTCTCAAATCATCGTTAATGTTATTCTCCCACCTCATTCTTGGTCTACAAACTGGGCGTTTTCCCTCTGGCTTTCCTACAAGAAGCTTCCATGCAAGTCTTCCATTCCCCTTACGTGCAACATGTCCTGCCCATCGCTGTCAACGAGACTTAACTGATCTTATTATATCTGGCTTCCTATAAAGGCCATGTAGTTCATTGTTATGTAGTCTTCTCCCTTCACCTGTCTGTTCACCTCTCGTTGGTCCAAAAATTTTCCTAAGTACTTTATTCTCAAATACTTGTAATCTCATTTCCTCTCTTAAAGTAAGAGTCCATGTTTCACACCCATATAATATAACTGGTAGAATAATAATTTTATATATTTTCAGTTTAACGTTTTTTGAAAGGCGTTGGGACATCAAAAGTCTTTGCAATGCATAATAGCATGCATTTCCAGAATTGAGTCTATGTTTAATTTCTTTGTGCATCTCATTCCTATTTGTGATTAATGTTCCTAGGTATTTAAATTCAGCCACTTCCTCAAAATTTCCCTCATTTTTTATTAGCTGTCCATTTCCATTATTTTAATGAATGTCTACGTGTGACCATATATTTAGTTTTATTTACTTCCAGTCCTAATTTCGTAGTGTTACTCAATAGTGTGTGCGTGTTGTCCTTTATTATCTCCTCGCTATCGGCGAACAATACTACATCATCAGCATAAACTAACAGCTTATTAATACCATTGATTTGTAAGCCTTCCTCATTCTCCAAACATTTAATGGCATGCTCTTGTACAAAATTAAATAGTAGAGGAGATAGTGCATCTCCTTGTTTCAACCCATTCTGGATTTCAAAAGTGTCCGAAAACTCTTTATATATATATATATATATATATATGACTCTTTTTCAAAACTTATTTTAGATGTCTTTATGTGTATATATTATTTGAATGAACACGCAACTAGCTGCCAGCTTTCATGCGTAGAGGATGATGAAGAAAAAGGAGAAGAGGATGACTTTTTTTCAAAACTTGATTTAGATATTTTTATGTGTATAAATAAATAAATAAATAAATAAAGACATCAATGATTTTTTAAAACTTGTTTTAGATATATATATACATTTTTCCCCAAAACTTGTTTTAGATATATATATATATATATATATATATATATATATATGTGCATGAATTTTTTTTCCAAAACTTGTATTAGATGTCTTTATACATATAAAATATCGAAGATCATTGCAGCCAACTATTGGACATCAGCACTCCTAAAATTCGCAACCCCAACCTAATTATCTACAACATCCCTGAAGACATAACAATAGACAACGCGGCAGGTACCATCGTTGCCCAAAACCCTGAACTGAACTTAAATGAGGTGACTCTCATGCCTAGATTCTTCTTCAAAACAAAGCGGAACTTTCGGAACCTTCTTATGGATGTTAAACCTGAATCTTGGCGAACTCTAAATCAAAAGAAGGTTAAACTGTGCTGGCAAATTTGTAACGTTGAAGACTATATAAAAGTTAGAAGATGTTACGAATGTTCCAGATTTAATCATAGAGCCCACGAATGTAACAGCAGCGATACTTGTCCACTTTGTGCAGGTAATCATAAACTGGCAGATTGTACTTCAAGAGCAAATTAATATAAATGTATAAATTGTGTGACTCACAACAAATACAATAGAGAACAAGTAAACGAATGCCACTCATCCCTCAACAAAAACTGCCCATGCATGCTAGCAATGCTGAAGAAATACAAACAAAACACTGCATATTAAAATGGCAGGTTCAACCAATCACAGTTGCAATGCTAGTCAAACCATTAAGCTCAGAGGGAAAACACACATTAAATGCCTTCAAATAAATTTAAAACATTCCAAGGTGGCTACTAGTAATCTCATGCATATGATAGAATTACACAATATTGACATAATCTTCATTCAGGAACCATATGTTTTCCAGAACAAAGTGGCTAGAATTACCTTTTGTAAAGGAGAAAATAGGATCAGGGCAGCCGTTGTCGTAGCAAATAGACAAATAGATGCTATACTAATAAACCAAATATCTGACGAAGATGCCGTAGTTGTCGAAATTTTATACAATAAATTTAAAATTCAATGTAGTTAGTATGTATATGGATATCAGAGCAGATATTAATGATGATTTCATTAAGCTGGACCATGTACTAGAAGTTACGAGGAACGAGGATGGAATAATAGTAGGCGTGGACAGTAATTCTAGGTCAATAATGTGGCATGATACTATCACAAACACAAGAGGCAGAAAAGTAGAAGAATATCTGAGTTCAAAACGGCTGTATCTTATGAATGATTCTAGTGAATATACAACTTTGGACCGCAACAGGAAAGAGCAATAACGACCTCACCATAACTAATGACCGGTTAGTAACCATGGTGAGCTAGTGGAAGTGTGAGGAAGAAGAGAGTTGCTCAGATCACCGATTTATTACATTCAACATATCTAAAAATAACGCGAACACTTCCAACAATTTTCAAGGAATAAAATATATAGTAAAAGAAAACAGACTTGAGAACTTCAGTAATGACATCATAAGAATGTTCTCAGAAAGATTACTAAACAAAACGATAATGAACACTGTTGAAGAACTGGACAAGGGGCTGAGCAGCATAGCTAGGGAAGAACCGGACTCACAAAAACTAGTCAGGGAGTTTGAAGATATCATCACAGCGGCATGCAGTAGGCACTTCAGAATATCAAACAGAGCACAAAAGTTACACCGGAATAAATCTCTCCAATGGTGTACAGAAAAATAAACCATAATGCGGAAAAGAGTGAATGGCTATAAGAAGGAGATATCAGAGAACTAGAAACAACGAAGAGCTGAGAGAAGAACGAAAGCATCAATATTTAGAAGCCAAAAGAAAATATGAAAGAACTATTACAAAGGGGAAAATTGTGTCTTGGAAAAACTACTGTAGTTTGACTCCGTCAAACAAACCATGGAACGCAGTCTACCGCATAGTGTCTGGAAAATCCAGAAACGAAACACCTTTAACCACTCTAAAGAAAGCAGACGGTTCTCATACATCCGACCTACAAGAAACACTGCAGCATATGATAGATCATTTTGCACCAGACGATGACGAGACAGAGGACAACAACCACCACAAGCTAGTCAGAGAAGATAATAAACGTCCCATGGAAACTGAAGATGATGCCGATTTTACCCAACAAGAAATGGCACACATTTTAGAAAATATGGACCCAAATAAATCCCCAGGAGAAGACGGATTTACGAGCAGAATTTTATTCAAGTTATGAACATTCTACCAAGCTTTGTAACAGCGATACACAATAACTCTCTCAGGAGAGGTAATTTTCCCCAACAGTGGAAGAAAGCAAGATTAATTCCTATCATAAAGCCAGGAGGTTAGTAAATTCCGTCCAAAAAGCCTCTTAAACACTGGAGGAAAAGTACTGGAGAAGTTGTTAATAAACAGAATTATGCATCATGTCAACTCAAAAGACCTAATATCAGACAAACAGTTCGGTTTCACTCCTCAAATTAGCACGGTGGACGCAGCGATCACACTATAAGAATATATCGAGGAAAATCTAAAAGAAAATATGCATTTGGTGCTAGTAAGCTTGGATATCCAAGGAGCTTTTGACTCGGCCTGGTGGCCGGGGATCATGAAAGCTCTGAGGGAATTCCAGTGCCCAAGGAACTTGTATAATCTTGCAAGCAATTATTTTAACCAAAGAACAGCTACATTAGCAGTAAACAATGCTAAAGTAGACAATAATGTAACGAGAGGCTGCCCACAAGGATCTTGCTGCGGTCCGGGGTTCTGGAACATCCAATACAACTCCATACTTCGATTAGATTACACCGAACATACTAAAGTAATAGCATTTGCAGACGACCTGATAGTAATAACAAAGGGAAAATCAGATCTCGAAGCTGAGAATTATGCAAATATTAAAATGAGAAAGATTACATCCTGGGCCGACAACAATAAATCCAAATTCAATGAATGCAAATAAAAAACTATTCTAATAACAAGAAGAAAACGAAGGGAGAACAAACAAATACATATATTTCTAAAAAATAAGCAGTTAGAACAGGTCGACCAGATTAAATATCTTGGCATAATAATCGACAAGAGATTTACGTTCAACCAGCATATCGAATATGTAGCAGAGAGATGCAAAAACTTATTAATGCTCTCTTCCAAGACAGGAAAAATAAGCTGGGGTTTAAGTGACAAAGCCCTGTGCACAATTTATAACGTTGCAATTCTGCCACTGTTATCGTACGCGGCACCAGTATGGATAAGTGCACTGGACAAGAAATATAATATCCGAAAGTTTAAACAGGTACAGAGATTGATCAGCATATGATTGCCAAAGGCATATCGCACTGCGTCCTACGAAGCTCTCTGCATTCTGACGGGATTAACACCTATACATCTAAAAATACAAGAAATCTCGGCTATTCACCAAATAAGAGGAAGTTCCAAATACGAAACTCTTAACGTTGACCAGACAGTTAGTTACAAAAACTGGACACAAGCGACAAAATTCATAAAAATCCAGGATACAAGAGAAAACAAAGAATACACTTATGAAATATACACAGATGGAAGCAGAAGCAATGATGGAGTTGGATCGGGAATAGTTATATTCAAAAAACATGTATTAACAAACCAGCTGAAATTTAAGTTGTACGAAGAATGTTCAAATAACCAGGCTGAGCAACTTGCCATCATGAAAGCATTAGACACCTTAAGAGGACTTAACACCAGCGAAATACCGATTGACGAACGTAACGTGGCAATCTACACTGAGAGCAAGATCACGTTAGACTCCCTAAGGAACAGAAATAATCGAAACAATTTAATTGAAGAAATTAGGAATAAGCTGAAATCTCTAGAAGGCAACAATTGGACAGTGGAATTCAGCTGGGTCAAGGCACATGCTGGAATCTACGGCAACGAGATAGCGGATCGCCTAGCGAAGCAAGCAGCGTGCGACGGCGGCCTACAAACGAGTTACGATAGGATTCCAGTAAGTGCTGTGAAGAAACACCTGACAACCATTAGTGAAGAAAAACGGGAAAAGCAATGGCATTCAACCACCAATGGGAATTTGACGAAATCGTTCTCCCCGAAAGTCAGCGACAGACTACAGACAAGAATCCAGATATCTCCCAATTTCACAACGCTGGTGACCGGACACGGGAATATAAACGGCTTCTTCCATCGCTTGAAGATAAAGGACAGTGCAATGTGTGCATGCGGTGCTGGTGAGAAGACGGTGGACCGTCATATATAACTGTATAGAATTTAAAAAGGAAAGACAAACTCTTATAAATTTTGTGAATAGAGTTAGTGAAAGGTGGCCCATAAATAAGAGTAAATTAGCTTTTAAGTATACTAAACAATTCACCAAATTCGCAAATAGCATAGACTTAAAAAAATTACAATATAACATTACTTGGACAGTATACTTTAAGCAACTGTAAATCATAAAGTGATAGAACTAGATAATAAGTGTTAGGATAAGAACATTATTTTAAGGAAGTGTAAATATTGATCATGACTTGTTAGGATTAGTCAGTGCTATAAGTGTAAATAGGAACCTAATAGCCTAATTTATTAGAACTTTCAATAGTAGATTACTCATAAAATGTTAGAATTATTCCGTAAATTAAATGTAAATAGGGGCTATATCTTCTTAGATTAGTAATGGATAGAATATTAACTTAGCGTGTAAATATAGATTATAGCTTGATAGGATTAGTCAATTTAAATGTAAATAGGAACTATATTTTGTTAGGAATAGTAATGAAGAATGCACTAATTTAACCCTTAACTTACAATGTATCTTATAAGAAACATTGATTTAATTTATTTGTTATAGTTTATTTAACAGTAAAAATAAAACAAATTATCATAAATTACCTAAGATTGTGTCAAATTACGTTAAAAATACAGTAATAACTTACTTTTACATGATTGTATTTTTTTTGCGGTCCGAAAAACTAGAATGGCGGGCACATAAATTACTTATTCGCCAATTTAAGGATTAAGTAAGTGCTAATAGGAACAATATCAAGCAACTGTAAATATTAATCATAACTTGTTAGTGATAAGAGGAACCATAACTTGCTTAAGTATAATTAACAGAGAGCATTGTTTGAAATGCAAATAACAACCACAACGAAATAGAACAATTTAGCGTCACAATAACTCAAAATAATATTTTAAGGAATCGAAAATAGAAAAAAAAATAATTTCACACTTTAGAACTAGTAAATAACATTAAAAATACATAGTCAGGATCATCAACACACATAAAATGATAGAGATATTTTAATATTGCTAAACCAAAGCATGTAGTACTGCAGAAAATTGTAGTGGAGCATGCTGTCATATGAAGACTCTTAAAAAAATGTATATACATATATATATATATGATTCATTTTCAAAATTTGTTTTTGCTGTCTTCATATATATATATATATATATATATATATATATATATATATATGAATTATTTCAAAACTTGTTTGATATGTAGTACTAGGACTTTATTAGACGAAAAGTAAGATATTTACAATATTATTTACAAATATGGGTCGCACGGGCAGTAAGCCGTACGTGCTGTTGACAGTCCGTTACAATAAAGTAATAATTGGTACTAGTGTAAAGAAAAATAAACAAAAACAGCAATAACATTACAATTACATAAAGAAAACACAATAAAATATTACCATTAAATAATAACACAATAGCATTATACACTAAAAACATTAACATTACAATTACATAAAGAAAACACAATAATAATATTACAATTAAATAATAACACAATAGCATTATACACTAAAAACATTAACCTTACAATTACATAAAGAAAACACAATAATATTACAATTAAGTAATAACACAATAGCATTATACACTAAAAAAACATTAACATTACAATTACATAAAGAAAACACATTAATATTACAATTAAATAATAACACAACAGCATTATACACTAATTAATTTATATATAATTGTTAATAATTAATGGTATTGCATTTTGATAACATATATTTATTCATGAATGAGTGTTGTCCTTATTTTTCGCGTTTTGTCCAGAAATTTACCGAGGTTTATCCAATTTTCTGGATTTACCAATAACTCGTAGCATGCCAATCTTTCCCGATTTGAATTTAGAAATCTTTCCGGTAATAACTGACGTCTCCAATATTCTAAATCATTACATTTTCCTAATATATGTATCTCATCTTCAAAGTTCCCGCACATTGGACATATTCGCATATCGTGCTCGTCGCTAATTTTTAGAAATTTCCATGCCCCTAGCCTAAACCAAGCAAGCCCTGATCTCTCCTTAAATCCTAGGTTGAGTATATACGATTCTTTTCCCCAGACGTGTTTTAGGTCTCTTTGTAAACACAGTGAGCGTTTTTCTGTACATTCGGCGAAGGTATCTTGTTGGTTTACATCTAAGTACCTCCTCCTTATTTTTCTCCACACGTTCTTGCGATTTTCAGTCCCTTTTTCCCATATCCAGCCCATCCCAATCTTTTGGAGTTCTCTCCTAACCTCGTCTGCCCAAAATTTAACATCTATGTTTTTAATTTGGTGGTCGTAGCAAATTGCTCTAAGCATTGTTTGTTCACCTTGGATTACTCGCAACCAGTATTTGAGTACACGAATTTTACAGTTAATATCGTCCTGGAATGACCCGAATTCATATAAAATTCCACAGTTAGAAACGGCCTTACTAAGTCCTGTAATATACTTTAGAAAATGCGTATATACCTTATTTAGTATTTCCGTTCTTTGGAAACCCCAATCTCACTACTATAGTGCATGACTGGCCTGACCATAGCTCCATACATTTTTTCTAATGTGCTGACTGGAATATCAGGCACTCGACCCAGAATACCGAGTACACTGTTAAGTTGTCCCCTCCCTTTAAATAATGCTATATCAATGTGTTTTTTCCACTTTCCGTTCATTTTCAACGTCGTACCAAGATATTCGAAATGTTTCACGTTTTGAAGAACTTGATCTCTGTATTTCCATTCCTCTGTTCTACCATAAACCGTCCCATTTTTAAATGTCATTGTTTTTGTCTTACTAGCATTTACAGTCAATCCCCAATTCCTACAGTATATTTCCAGTAGGTCAAGACCTCTTTGCAATCCCTTGATTGTCTTGGAACAGATAATTAAATCATCTGCATATAACAGGACTGGGATTCTAACATTTCCTATCTCCGGAGCCTCAATTTCTCCTTCTAGCATTACGTCTACAATATCATCAACGAATAGATTAAATAGCATTGGTGATAAAATGCAACCTTGTCTCACTCCCCGATTGGCTTCGCTGCTCTCTGTAATGTGCCCTTGGTCTACTTTTATACAAAATTTAACATATTTATAAATTGACATTAAAGCATGTATCATTTTACAAGACAATCCTTTCCGATTTAATTTTTCCCAAAGTGCGCTTCGGTCCACAGTATCAAATGCCATCTTAAAATCAATGAATGCACAAAATAATTTACCCCCCTTCATTTTCAGATTGTCATCAATTAATGTTCTCAGAACAAATAGGTTGTCCACCGTGGAGTACCCTTCTCTAAAACCTGCCTGATATTTTGAGAGCCTATTGTTCTCTTTAGCCCATTGTCTGATTCGTTCGTAAAGTACTTTACAATATATTTTTTTCCGAACACTGACAAGAGACAAATTCCCCTATAACTTTCTGGTATCTGTGCCCCACCTTTCCCTTTGTATAGCGGTTGGATGACACCTGTCGCCCAGGCTTCCGGATAATCTCCTCCATTAAAAAGTTTGTTGAACGCAGTTTTCAAAACGTCTAATAATTTATTGGATGATATCATATTTTTCAAGAATTCCCCTGGTATTCCATCAATTCCAGGTGCTTTACCATTCTTTAAACATTTAATGGAAGAAACCACTTCATTTTTCGAAATATCCTGATCCAGTAATTGAATATGAATTGGGTCAGAGATCTCAACTATATTTCCTTGATTATATCTTAACCTCTCATTTCCCAGCACCCTATCAAAGTAACTTCTCCATTCCCCGGGCGTTATTCTTGTCCGATTTATGGACTTTACTTTGAGTTATGTGTATATATATGTACGTACGATTATATTCTCAAAGCTTGTTCTAGATGTCTTTATACATTATATATATATATATATATATATATATATATATATACACTTGTGTCGAAAAGTTAAGGATAATTAGTTCATTTGCCGACTTATTATAAAGCATTTGTCAGAATAATACAAAATTTGGTAAGGGTCTGTCACAGATAATTAGAAATATGGCACGAAAGAAACAATGGCATGGATACGTCATTCACTTGTCATTTTCACAACAAACGAAAACTGCATTTCAGAATTCGAACATAAAAGTTGAACAACAATGGTTCAAATGATTAGTATGGGGTGTGATTACCCCTGACAGCTACACAAGACTCACATCGACGTGGCATGCTAGTGATGAGGTTGTTCAGGAGTTCGATGCTCAGCAAATTCCACTCCTCATGAAGAGCAATGTGAAGGTCTTGAAGTGTCCTCGGAGGAGGCTGACGAGATGCAATTTGTCTCCCTGAAGCATCCCATGCATGCTCTATAGGATTCATATCCGGAGACCTCGCTGGCCACTCCATACGCTGGATATCTTCCTCCTGAAGAAACTCATCCACCAGTTGTGACCTGTGAGGTCGGGCATTGTCATCCATGAATATGAATTCTGGACCCACAGCTCCCCTGAAAAGTCTTACATGAGGTTCCAGGATCTCTTCTCTATAAATTACCGCTGAGCATTAACAGTGCCACCTGCGAAGATGTGAAGCTCTGTGCGTGCATTCATCATTATACCTCCCCATACCAGGAGACCACCGCCACCAAATGGATGTCTTTCCATGATGTTCATGGGGTTGTAACGAGTTCCTTGCTCCCTCCAGATAGTCACGCGATGCGAATCACAGTTCAAGCTGAATCTGGACTCGTCTGTAAATAGCACGCTGCTCCACTGATTTAGAGTCCAGTCGCGATGTTCCTGACTCCACCGTAAACGTGCTCTCTTGTTATCAAGGGTGAGTGGGACGCACACTACAGGTCGTCTAGCATACAGACCAGCAGCTCTGAGTTTTCTATAGACAGTTTGTCTGGATACTCTGATACCTGAGGCGGCCGCAAGTTCTGAACTCAGTTGTCTGGCAGACATTGTTCGGTTTCTTCTTGCAGTTAATCCTGCTGAGGATTTGTAACTCTTGGACGACCTCTCCCACTGGTCTTCGCCTAACGTCTCCGGTCTCTTGGAACCGTCGCCATAACCTAGATATAACATTTTGTGGCACATTAAGTGCTATGGAGACCTCAGTTTGTGTCTGTCCTGTTTCTAGCCGCCCAATAATTCTACCCCGAAGCAGAAGGTCCAGATGTTGTCTTTGTGCCATTTTACTGCAATCTGTTCTTACACTACATCTGATTATATCATAACTCTCTTTAAAAATGAAGATTTATGGAACAGGGCTTAACTGCAACAATGCAATTTTCATTTATAATTGCTATTAATTTTTTCATTGTTGAAGAGAGATTATAATTTAGTATGTAAACTAAACTAAATGTACTGAGAAACGTTTTGATAAATAATTTTTACTCCTTGCTCCTCTTTAAGCATTTTGATTTTCCGTTTTACAAATTATCCTAAACTTTTGGACACCAGTGTATATATATAGATGTATGATTCATATTCAAAACTTGTTTAGATGTTTATATATATACATATATATATATATATATGATTCATATTTCAAAACTCATTTTATATGCATTTATATATATATATATTATATGTGTATGATTTATATTCAGAATTGTTTTAGATGTCTTTATATATATATATATATATATATATATACGATTCCTTTTCCAAACTTATTTCAGACGTCTATATATATATATATATATATGATTATTTTTCTAAAACATGTTTAGATCTCTTTTATATATATATTTGTAATATTTTTTTCAAAAGTTTTTAGATTTTTTGTATATATGTATATATATATATATATAAAATAAAGACATGTATTATACTTTTCCCAAATCTTGTTTAGATATCTTTATATATATATATATATATATATATATATTCAAATGTATGATTCTTTCTTTTCCAAAACTTGGTTTAATAGTCTTTATATATATATATGAGTAATTCTTATTTGAAGACTTGTTTATATGTCTTTATATATATGTATATACAGGGCTTCCAATATAAAACCGGACACGCCTCACGGGGTTTCACCCGTCAGGCAGCTCTCTCTCCTCGTCCGCATTTCACTCTGCCAGCCGCAGAGTGTCCGGTTTTATACTGGAAACCCTATATATATATCTGATTCTTTCTTCATAACTTGTTTTATATATCTTTATATATATATACTTACTTACTTACTTTACTCACTGGCACTATCGAACCCGTAGGTTCATGGCCGCACGGACATAAGCTCTCCATACATCCCTATCCTGAGCTAATGCTTTCCAATCATTCCCTGTATAATCTACTTCCCTCAAATCATAGTTAATGTTATTCTCCCACCTCATTCTTGGTCTACCAACTGGGCGTTTTCCCTCTGGCTTTCCTACAAGAAGCTTCCATGCAAGTCTTTCATTCCCCATACGTGCAACATGTCCTGCCCATCGCAGTCTACGAGACTTAACTGTTCTTATTATATCCGGCTTCCCATAAAGACCATGTAGTTCATTATTTCGTAGTCTTCTCCATTCACCTGTCTGTTCATCTCTCTTTGTTCCAAAAATTTTCCTAAGTACTTTATTCTCAAATACCTGTAATCTCCTTTCCTCCCTTAAAGTAAGAGTCCATGTTTCGCACCCATATAATATAACTGGTAGAATAATAGTTTTATATATTTTCAGTTTAACGTTTTTTGAAAGGAGTTGGGACATCAAGAGTCTCTGCAATGCATAATAGCACGCATTTTCAGAATTGAGCCTATGTTTAATTTCTTTGTGCATCTCATTCCTATTTGTGATTATTGTTCCTAGGTATTTGAATTCAGCCACTTCCTCAAAATTTCCCTCATTTGTCATTAGCTGTCCATTTCCATTATATAATATATTTCTACGTGTGACCATATATTTAGTTTTATTGATATTTACTTCCAGTCCTAATTTTTTAGTGTTACTCAATAGCGTGTGCGTGTTGTCCTTTAGTATCTCCTCGCTATCAGCCAATAGTACTACATCATCAGCATAAACTAACAGCTTATTAATACCATTGATTTGTAAGCCTTCCTCATTCTCTAAAGATTTAATGGCATGCTCTAGTACAAAATTAAATAGTAGAGGAGATAGTGCATCTCCTTGCTTCAACCCATTCTGGATTTCAAAAGTGTCCGAAAACTGTTTGCCTACACGCACCCTACTCTTTGTGCCATTTAGACACATTCGTATAAGTCTAACTAACTTTTTAGGAATTCCGAACTCCAGCAGGATACTATATAACTTCTCCCTCTTAATTGAATCATATGCTTTTTTGAAGTCTACGTATAGTTGATGTACAGTACCATTATATTCCCATTTTTTTTCTAAAATCTGTCTTATACTAAAAATCTGATCTGTTGTAGACCTGTTTCTTCTAAATGCACATTGATGATCTCCTAGAATGTCATCAATATAGGGAGTAAGTCTGCTGACTAATATATTTGTTAGAATTTTGTACGAAGTTGAAAGTAATGAGATGCCCCTGTAGTTGTTGCAATCAGTTTTATCTCCTTTCTTATAAATTAGTTACGATAATTGATTCTTTCCATTCATCTGGAAGAGCTTCTTTTTCCCAAATCATACTAAGCAACCAGCGTATCTTGTCCATCAATTTTTCTCCCCCTGATTTTATCAGTTCTGCTGGGATCTCATCTGAACCTGATGCTTTATACATCTTCAATTTTTCAATCGCCATTTCAACCTCTAATGCACTTGGTTCTGCGACTAGCATTTCTGCTGTCTGTAAATTATCCTCCTCAATGTCCTGTTCTGTATGTACATTTAATAGCTGATTAATGTAACTTTTCCATCTATTTAATATACTCCTGGAATCTGCAATCATATCCCCATTTTCATTCCGAATTATGTTTGTTCTAGCCTGAAACCCTTTCTTCTCTATACTAATTCCCTGATATAATTCTCTAATGTTCCTATTTTTTGCGTTCAATTCAAGATCATTAATCTTCTCTCTCAAATATTCCCTCTTTTGCTCTTTAGTAACTTGGTGGTTTCCCGTCTAATACTACCCAATTGCTCTAAATTTACCTCATTTGGCTCGTGTAACCATTTCATTTTTGCTAGCTTTCTTTTCTTTACAATGTCGGCACATTCCTCATCAAACCATTTCTTGTTTTGCCTCTTTTTTAAACAACCAATGCTTTCTGATGCTGACAATTTAATAGTATCTCTTATAGCCTCCCATTCTTTATTTATATCAGTTTCTTCTTCGTTTGCCACATTGTCATCTGAAGATTCCAGTACTTCAAATCTATTAGCAATTTTGATTTGGTATTCTTGCCGCATTTCATCATTTTTCAAGTTTTTTAATTCAAATTTTACAGAATCATCTTTAGAGTTTGTTCCTCTCATAAGCGATAGCCGTTGTCTGATTTTCACCCTGACCAGATGATGATCTGAATTGCAGTCTGTCCCTCTAACTGATCTAACATCGATGATGCTACTGTGCCAGCGTTTGTCCACTAATACATGATCTATCTGGTTCCGAGTTTCGCCATCTGGAGATGTCCAGGTGTATTTATGAATATCCTTATGCTGAAATGTTGTGCTATTAACAATGAGATTCTTTGATGTGGCAAAGGTGACTAATCTAACCCCGTTGTCGTTACTATCTTCATGAAGACTGAATTTGCCTATTGTTGGTTTAAATATATCTTCCCGCCCCACTTTTGCATTAAAATCTCCTAAGACAATTTTCATATGATATCGTGAAAGGCTATCAAATAAGCATTCTAATTCTTCATAGAACTCATCCTTGATCTTGTCATCTTTATCTTCTGTGGGGGCATGTACATTTACAATTATAAAATCATGTCGTTTACCCTTTAGAATTATGTATGCTATCCTATCACTAACAAACTTAATATCTCGGATAGCGGATAGGATATTCCTTCTGACTAAAAAACCCGTTCCAAATGCAGGTCCTTCTGCACCCCCGTAGTATAACGCAAAGCTTCCTGATTCCTGACTACCTACTCCTGGCCACCTACCTTCCTGTAGAGCGACTATATCCAAGGGCGATTTATCTAATTCCCGCGTTAATATCTCTAGTGCCCCGCTATTGTATAAAGTCCTATCTTTCCATGTTCCTAAGAACATGTCCCTGTGTTTGAGCCTTAGGCATGGGTTCCCTGAAGTATTCCCCGCCAGGAGATCCGAATGGGGGACTATTTGACCTCCGGAAAATTTTACCCCAGTTGAACCAATGTTCGCATTTCTTGACGGTTGTATTTTTATGGTGAAAAATCGTCACTCTTTCGACCAAGGTACTTTTTTGGTCTGGCTTATCACCTTCGACCAGTCCGGCATGGGTAACCCTATCGGCAGCACATCTTTATATATATATGTAAGATTCTTGTTTTAGATGTCTTTGTGTATATATATACATATATATATAAGGATATCTGTTATTCTTTTTCCAAAACTTATTTTAGATGTCTTTAAATATATGTATGATTCTTTTTTCAAAAGTTGTTATAGATGTCTTTATATACATATATGATTATTTTTTGAAAACTTGTTTTAGATGTCTTTATATATATATGATTCTTTTTTTAAAAAAAACTTGTTTTAGATGCCTTTATGTGTATATATATCAATTGATTGAACACGCAACAAACTGCCTGCTTTCATGCGTAGAGGAAGAAGAAGAAGATGATTCTTTTTTCAAAAACGTGGTTAGATATTCCTATATAATATACATATATATATAAAGACATCTATGATTCTTTTTTTTCAAAATTTGTTCTAGATGTCTTCATATATATATATATGATTCTTTTTCCAAAACTTGTTTTAGATGTTTATATATATATATATATATATATATATATATATATACATGATTCTGTTCTATAAACTTCTTCTAGAGGTCTTTATATATATATATATATATATATGATTAATTTTCAGAACTTGTTTTATATGTCGCGTTTGCAAAAGATAGTGAAGTGCATTCTATATAACCACTCCTATCTAAATCCCAACTCCATCTGCTAGTGGTGCAACCTGCCTATAACAAACGGGGCTCTGGGGACCGAGTCACGGCGGTATAACCGTTACATCAAGATACAGAGTAAATGCTGTATCATAATCGTGCCTGTCCAGAGGCCTAAGGTGGCAACCCCATCACTGGACTTGCTCACTTCCGGCCAGTAACCTGTTGTGAGGACTAACCTTACTAAAAACTCAAAGAAGATGTAAAAGGACTGCTCTAAATGATGTAGACCAAACTTGTTAAAGGAGACGAATTGGAAGAAGAAAAATATAATGAATTTTGTCACTTGGAACGTCCGCAGTATTACTCATAAAGACGATAAATTAGATGAAAACTTAAATCGGAAAAAAAATCATGTAGCAGAACAATGAACTACATGTACTTTATAGGAAGCCAGATATAATAAGAACAGTTAAGTCCCATAGACTGCGATGGGCAGGACATGTTGCGCGTATGGGGAATGAAAGACGTGCATGGAAACTTCTTGTAGGAAAGCCAGAAGGAAAACGCCCAGTTGGTAGACCAAGAATGAGGTGGGAGAATAACATTAACTATGATTTGAGGGAAGTAGATTATACAGGGAATGATTGGAAAGCATTAGCTCAGGATAGGGATATATGGAGAGCTTATGTCCGTGCGGCCATGAACCTACGGGTTCGATAGTGCCAGTGAGTAAGTAAGTAAGTAAGCAGTAATATCAGAAACAAAGAGAAAATTAAAGGGTACAAAAGAAACCAACAATTACATTCAAATCTATAGTGGAGCTGACAGAGATATCAGAACAAAAGCAGGCGTAATGATTATGGTTCACAAATCCCTCAAACAATTAATTCATAGTTACACTTACTGGGATGAAAGAATTATTCAATTAAGAATCAAAACTTTCAGAGGATATTTAACTATTATTGGTTTATATGCTCCAGTAGAAAGTGCAGAAGATAAAAATAAAAAATTCTACAAAAAAATTGCAAATTATTATAGATAAAATACCTAAATCAGATTATTTATTACTTATGGGTGATTTAAATGCACGAATTGGCAACATCAAAAGAGGAACATACATAGGCACACATGGAGAAAACACACTAAATAAAAATGGAGGAAGATTAACTGATTTTGCTATGTATAATCATTTAAAAGTTATGAATAGTCACTTCAAACACATTGGCAGTCATAAATATACCAGGGAAGCAAGAGGACAGCGGTCAATAATAGATTATGTGATAGCAAATAAGAAATTAACAGATATTATACTAGACACGAGAGTCATTACCTTATTATTTATCACACCGCTTCACTAAACTCTCTGATACACATAACTTAGATACCCGATCCCTTGAGCACAGTGTCCTTTATATCCCTCCTCATCACACTACCTATTATTCGAAATCCTTTACAGTTTCTCTTGCTAGAACATGGAATTCACTTCCACCCTATGTCAGAGACTGCCAAACTTTACCATCTTTCAGAAACAAATTGAAAATAAAATTACTAACAGAAACAACTCACTAATATTACTTTTTAAGAATTAATAATGCGTTTTTGCATTATTTAATAAAAATATACTTAGGATTTGTTAATATATTTACCTAATGCCTTGTATAAAAAGCGTAGATTAATTCATTGTAGTTTATTACTTTCTTTGTATTTTTTTTCTTTTCTTTTTATGTATAGTAGATTCGAGCTGTTATTCCTTTTTTTTATTCATTGTATCATTAATTTAATTTTAATTGTATTTAGTTTCATTGTATTATTAGACATTATTTTCATTATTATTCAATATGACAGATAATTAATTGTTCAATGTCTATTATTGTAATTTTTTTTGTATTCATATGTAACATATCTTTGTGCTGTTTAATATGACTATTATTGTATTTTTTTGTATTCGTATGTAACATATGTTTGTCCTGTTTAATATGACTATTATTGTAATTTTTTTTATTCATATGTAACATATGTTTGTTCTGGTGAGTGGAAGAGAAGGCCACATGGCCTTAACTCCACCATGCTAAATAAATCTATTCTATTCTATTCCGAGGTTTTGAAATTGAATCAGACCACCATCTGCTAGTTGCTCCAGCACGATTTCCTCCAACACGGTATAAGAAGAAACCATCTATAACACAACCCACACACACCTACAAGGTGCAACTATTAAATGATCCTAGTATCCGCTGGCTTTACCAGAAGAGGTTATCAAACTTACTCAACGTAGAAATTTACAACACTACAGAAGAAGAATGGACCAATCTAAAATATATGTTAAACACAGCAGCCAACGAAAGTATAGGAAGAAAGAAGAGATAGACATGAAGACATGGCTTACGGAAGTGGGATGAAAACCTCGCCAGAATTATTACTGATAAACAATAAAGCATATCGAAAATATCTCTCAACTAGAACACTTGCTGATGAAATAGATTAAAAACAGAAAAGAGCAATAGCAAAAAGAGAAGTTAGAAGATATCACAGAGAAAATTGGAATAATTTTGTTACCCAATTGGAAACGGACATAACAAGACCAAATCCAAAAACATATAAAATACTAAGGCAATTAAATGGAGAGCTACATGAAAGAGTTAAACTAAATACAATTCCTTTATAAAATTGGATAGAATATTTTCAAAAGTTGTGGCTGCAAAAGAACGAAAATTTAAATACATAAATGCTTTCACTTCAGATGAATTAAATACAATACTCGTCCACTACAAAAATAACAAAACACCAGGCGAAGATGGTATTAACCTGGAATTATTTAAGTATGCCAGCTCTGCCTTTAATGAAAGATTTCTCAATTTTTTAAATAGAATTTATAATGAGGGCCCTCCGCCAAGAAGCTGGCAACAAGCTGTTGTAATCCCACTACACTAAACAGGAGATAATAACTGTGATAACTTCAGAGGAATAAGCCTTTGGGACTCAGGCTACAAAATCTACACCAAGTTGCTCAAATCAAAATTAGCTGGTTGTTATGACAAGGTTTTAGATGAAGCGCAAAATGGATTCTGAAAAAGAAGATCCTGTGCAGATAGATACTTCACTATTAAAATTCTAATAGAAAAACACAGAGAGTTTAATATTGAAACACACATGGCGTTTATTGACTTGAAGAAGGTATTTGGCAAAGTAAATAGAAACAAATTATTAGAAATCCTCAAATATGATTGAATCCCAGACCCAACTGATAAAAGCTATATATGATATTTATAAGGATAATTACATCCAAGTTAAGATTGAAAATAAAATCTCGGATTTCGGACCAATTATTCAAGGAGTTAGACAAGGATGTGGTCTTTCACCAATGCTCTTCATAATATACATGAACTCAATTATTAAAGAATCGAGACTTGAACCACATGGCAGTATACCACTTAATAGATTATATAATTTGGACACCCTATTATTTGCAGATGACATTGTGTTTATAGCGAATTCAGAAGACGGCCTACAACGTTCACTCCACTCTTTACACCAAACGGCAATAAATTACAACATGGAAATTTCAACAGAAAAATCTAAAGTCATGGCTTTCCTAGGAAAAGACCCAGTTCGCAGTAAAATTGTTATTGATAATAAAATATTAGAACAAACCGACACATTTAACTATCTCGTATACCAAGTTACATACGAAGAACGAAAAGATTTTAGTCTAAAAATTATAAAATTTAACAGAGTAACAGGAATTATAAATAATATTTTTAAGCCAAACACAGTACAGCATCACACACGAACTAGAATTTATAAAACACTGGCCAGACCCATATTATGTTACGGCAGTGAGGCCTGGACAATTCGCGGTGTAGATGAACAAAGACTAACTGCGGCAGAAATGAAATTTATGAGACGTACTGCGGGCTATTCAAGGACAGACCATAAAAGGAATTCTGACATTCTCAAAGAATTACAAACAGAATCAGTCATGGAATATATACAAAAATACAGAAACAACTAGAAATCTCACGTACCAAGATTGAGCAGAACAAGAATACCACGTCAGATTTTAAATTACCAGCCACCAGGCAAGAGATCTTTGGGCAGACCCTTCAAACGTCGCATTGAGACCGTAACAGACCACTAGGTCTATCATATGAAAGGAAGAAGAAGAAGAAGAATATATATATATGATTCGTTTTTCAAAACTAGTTTTAGAAGCCTTTATATATATATATATATATATATATGATTCTTATGTATTCTATGACTATTTTTCCATAACTTTTTAAATGTCTTTATATATATATATATATATATATATATATATATATATATATGAATAAGAAAGTTTTCTTGGGTTTTCCGCGTCTTGGATTCAAGTTCGGCCCCTGGCCACTGACTCCGACGTTTCGGCATGATCCCACATGCCATTATCAAGGAATGATAAGTTCGAGTCACAGGTTTAGGTCTTATATAATTAAACAAATAGAGTTTTCGCTGTAGTCCGTTTCCGAAGACTTACACCTAAAGTCTAAAGTCTAAAACAAGATGGACAGCGCAGAGTGCGGCTCCCTCAAGCGGCTACTTTGCTGCCTGTCAACCGAAGTTGACTGGGGACGAAGCCTGTGGCCATTAACCCCAAAAATTTTGAATAATAAGTAATGCCGGTAAGCAATACTTGTAAATGTAGATGTTCACTAATTCCTCACTCGCATCCCTCACATGGATGAAGATACGTGTAGCTGTGTAGTGCTCCGTTCTGATTGGTTGATGTACCGAAGTCGGTATATATGTTGATAATTTATTAAAATCCGATAAAATGGAATTTTTATTGTTAATAATAGTTAGTACTATAGTGTACTAATATATAATGTTGTTTTGAAAATTTTGATAATGAAATAATTGATGTTTAAAAGTGCGTGGTGGCTGGCCAATCACAGTCGAGCACATGGCATTCCCTGGTGGTCACCCATGCAGGTACCTGCCTCGCTCAGGTCACCGTGACTAGCCAGCTGTATGTTGGCGGGCGATGAGCCTGCTGTTAGGGGTCTCGCATGTGCGGTGAATGTTCTTGGACTTAGAAAATTTTTTGGCAATCCCTGGTGGTCACCCATGCAGGTACTCTGCCTTCCTGAAGGTCGCCGTAGCTAACTTGCGATATGTTGGCGGGCGATGGGCCTGTGTAAGTGGTCTCGCATTTGCGGTGAATATTAATGGACTTAGAAAATTTTTTGCATTATAATTTTGGACATAGAATTTTTATCGAGGTCTATTTGAGCGCCATAGTGCACTTTACCATGACCTCTGAAGTAAGATTAGCAGCCGTTAAGTGATTGTTCCTACTTTCTTAAGGAATGTAGGACTTATATTTTTTTCTGATTTGTTGATTTTGCAGTATTTTCTAAATTTTTATACGTAGTCGATCCTTTGAAGCTCGCATCCGAAGAAGTACGAAGGCAGCAGTCGTCCGGGTGAGAAGGCATTGGCTTACAGCCCCAAATTGAAATGAAATCTTTCCCAACATCCACTTTCCCGGTCAGTTAAGGAAATATGAATTTACTGATGGAGCAAAGGGGACTACTCCGGTATTCACCTTTACGCCAAGGAAACCATCAGAAACCTTGACAGAGTAGCTGTTGAAAATAATAATTTAGATTGAGTTGTTTCAGGATAGGTGAATAAATTTAATGATTTTTAGAATTGAATTTTGTGAAATTGCCCTTAATTTTGAATTTTGAATATTTAATGGGATGTATGATAATTTACTGGTGGAATCAAGTGGCCTACTCCGACATTTGTCTTAGCGTCAAGGAAACCACCGAACCATTGACAGAGTAGGTTTGAAGTTAGTGAGAATTATCCAAATGTGGCCAAAATCAGTCAGGGCCTCCGGCTCTTATAGGTGACTGGCCGGCAACAACCTTTTTATCTCATTTTAGGTCGGTTCTTGAGGCGAATAGCCGACCGAAATCGCCTAAATGAGAGTTAGCGTCTTCTCGGACGTTATTTGCATCTTTGCTATCTTCTGCTGTAATTAGTAGGCCATCTAGTTCGTCGCCGTTGGGGAGGAGGAGGAGGACTATATCTATCAATTGGGAAGGAATAGTCTTCTCTCGGAGGATAGTTGAAATCCTCTTCTGGACTATGATGTTGGTCCTGTCTTTCCAGAGGAAGATTGAAGTCCTCCTGTTTTTCTTGACTGTTGGTTTTCACCAATTCAAGATCCCATCCATCAAATTGACCTTTTTCCCAACTCATGGTTAAGGATAGGTTGAATGAACCTGTTCTCTTTTCATCATATAGTTGGTCTACAATTTTGCCGAATGCATGCATAAGATTTGTGTGCGTGCTGATATGTTGGGCATTTATCCCAGCATAGGCATTGTGGGGAAGTGTCTATCATTTTATCCTTCTTTTCGGGGTTTAATGATTCTGACACTCTTTATCTGTTCGCTGTGGAAGCAGTATTTCGATCTCTGGAGCAGTCTGAGTGCTTACAGAGACTTTTGTGGTTTATGATTGTTTTCAATTTGACCTTGGTCCTCTGTTTGAGAGGCTTTTGATTTCTTTTTAATCTTTTTAGGAATCACTGGCGCTGGAGCTGCTGGCTCTACAGGGGCAGTGCTTTTCTTCCTGGCAGCAGGAGCTAGCTCGACTGGAACTGCCGAAGAAGGGACATCCATCCAAGGTTGTTCTTATGTAGTTAAACATTTTCAGTTTTCAGTGCGGTCCGTTTCCGAAGCCGTACACCCATACAAAGTTCAGTTCTTATGTGGTTAACCACCTTCAGTTTTCAGTGTGGTCCGTTTCGGAAGCCGTACACCCATCCAAGCGTCGACCACGCTCGATGTTGCCCAACCGTTGTTTTCTTCGTATCTTCTTCGCTGTTCTAGGGATGACATGGTGAGCAGCGAGAGCAGTTTTCCATGTAGATGGTAATCTTTGGGCATCATCTCGGGTGTTCATACTATGTGGCCTTTTTTTACGAATTGAACGAGGTCAGTGTTAGCTTAATGGAAATCCATATGAGACTATCGTCAACCCTACATCCACTTCTATGGAGTTCGTTAGATGATCTCACCAATCAACGGGCTGCAACCAACACCAGCCTAACTACCGCAAGACAATTAATAAATTTGAGGCATTATACAAGAAACAAAAACCAGTGCTTCCACACACCAGATCACTCGATAAGAACAAGGTGGTACACAACATATCCAACCAAAATCTACAGCCTGCTGCTATCTCTGCCTTGGCCAAAGGATTTAATTTTGCTGTCACCCCATCTCGTATTCCAGTGGAGACAATCATTACGGCAGTTGAAACGTCTATTGACCAACTTCCCAACAATGAAGCAGAAATAATACGACAAGAAGCTTGTGGTATACTTAGAAAATCAACCCATCCTAGAAAGAATATG
Source organism: Diploptera punctata (assembly GCA_030220185.1). Classification (NCBI taxonomy): domain Eukaryota; kingdom Metazoa; phylum Arthropoda; class Insecta; order Blattodea; family Blaberidae; genus Diploptera; species Diploptera punctata. The sequence continues at coordinate 81,571 of JASPKZ010009488.1, read as the reverse complement.
TCATCAGAAGAAATCAGAGCACCAAAAGACCTTCGTGACAATACTGACATAATTATTTTACCAGCTGATAAAGGAAATGCCACCGTTGTGATGAATTCGGCCGACTACGATTTGAAGATGACAGCCCTTTTAAATTCTGAAGCCTACAAACCCCGCACCAGTGATCCTACGACGTACTTGGAGAAAACAACGAAGAAGAAGATTCTTGATACACCTATAGATGAAGAGTTGAAGAGGCGACTAATACCACGAGAGAAATCTTCACTTTGCCCAAAAATCTACGCCTTCCTAAAATCCACAAAGCTGATATTCCTCTTCGACCCATCGTCAGCTCCATTGGCTCACCACTGCAAAACATAGCTAAATATTTAGCTAAATATTTTCAACCATACGCAGAAGAAGCTGATTCTTATGTGAAGAATGCTGATCATTTCCTACAACAACTTCAGAATCAAGAAATCCAACCTGACGATCTTCTAGTAAGCTTTGACGTTGTTTTTCTATTCACTCAAGTACCTGTCAACGAAGCTATAGAATTCATCAAATCAGAGATCAAGCCACCAGACTACATCATTGAGTTGACTCATCATTGTTTAAATAACACCTACTTCAGGTACAAAGGCCAGATGTATAAACAAGTACAAGGAGCACCAATGGGATCGCCTCTTTCGCCTGTTATCTCTAATTTATTTATGACTTGTTTAGAAAGAAAGGCCATTGAATCTTCAACACTTAAGCCAAAACTATGGTTAAGATACGTTGATGATACTTTTGTAATCTGGCCTCACGGTAGATCAGCTCTCAACGAATTCCTGACGCACTTAAACAGCCAACATGATCAGATCAAATTCACTATGGAAGTTGAACAAGAACAGCGACTACCATTTCTAGATGTACTTGTGATAAGAAGACCTGATGGAAGATTAGCACACACAGTATACCGGAAATCTACTCATACTGATAGATATTTGAACGCCGCATCACACCATCACCCGGCACAAATAAATTCAGTAATCAACACTCTCGTCATCCGATCACTGCGACTTACAGACCAAGATCATCTTCATGAAGAAGAAAAACAACTGAAACGGGCACTTCTAGCAAATGTTTATCCCGAACATGCAGTGAAAAGAGTGTTTTAAACGAGCAGGAAACGCACCAAGCACATCGGAGAAGAAAGAGCAGACCTTAGGCACTGCCTTCTTACCATATGTGCAAGGCACTACGGATAAATAAGCCGAGTACTACAAAAACATCAAATTAAAACTATATTTCACTCGGAAAACACCATCTCCAATTTACTTAGGTGTGCTAAAGATAATATACCTCTAGAATCACAAGGCATCTACGAGATCCCTTGCACCTCTTGCGAACAAACGTATGTAGGACGTACCAACAGACGAATTTCCTGCCGAATTCAAGAACATAAGGCTGCAATAAATCGTCAAGAACCTACATCAACTCTCGTGCAACACATGAAACAGAGGGGTCACAAGATCGACCTCACCGGATCTAGAACGTTGGCTAAAATAGATCATGAAAAATCTAGGATCTACAGAGAAGCAATAGAGATTGAAAAAAGGCCACATAGTATGAACACCCGAGATGATGCCCAAAGATTTACCATCTACATGGAAAACTGCTCTCGCTGCTCACCATGTCATCCCTAGAACAGCGAAGAAGATACGAAGAAAACACGGTTGGGCAACATCGAGCGTGGTCGACGCTTGGATGGGTGTACAGCTTCCGAAACGGACCACACTGAAAACTGAAGGTGTTTAACCACATAAGAACTGAACTTTGTATGGGTGTACGGCTTCGGAAACGGACCGCACTGAAAACTGAAAATGTTTAACTACATAAGAACAACCTTGGATGGGTGTACGTCTTCGGAAACGGACTAAAGCGAAACTCTATTTGTTTAATTATATAAGACCTAAACCTGTGACTCGAACTTATCATTCCTTGATAATGGCATGTGGGATCATGCCGAAACGTCGGAGTCAGTGGCCAGGGGCCGAACTTGAATCCAAGACGCGGAAAACCCAAGAAAACTTTCTTATTCATACTTATATCCGCGAAAATCTGCAATATAACATATATATATATATATATATATATATATACAGGTTGTATAAAAAAAGGATGGCGCAAACTTACATGGCTTAAAGTACACGATTATAGAAGCAACAATGTCCTAGTAAACATAGGTGCGCAAACGAGCAGTTTGCGAGTTAATCACGATTGTATGGTTACAAGCCGCCACTGACTTCATTGTACATATCATTATAGTTAGTATAAATCAATTTGAATTTAGTCTTTACTATTAATTTTTCATCTCATTTAGTTCACAAATCGCAGTTCACTTCACTTATGGGTTACCTGTTAGAGGAGGTGTTCGAAGTGTCTTCCTTGCATCTAGATGCAATACTGTGCTCGTCTCTGCAAAGAATGTCGAATTCTTTCGAAAAACCTATCTTTTTTTAATTCTTGACAAGCATATAGAACTCTCTACTCAAATTCTTCAACCGTGTTAACAGGTGTGCTGTACACTTCGCTTTTGAGGTGATCCCAGACACAAAAGCCCAAAGGATTTAGATAAGGTGATCTTGGAGGCCAAGGTACAGATCCGCCTCGACCTATCCATCTTTGGCCGTATCTGCTCGTTAGATGTTGTCTCAGAGCAGCAGCAAAATGTGCCGGAGCTCCATCATGCATGTACCACAAACTCCGACGTTGCTAAAGGGGAACATACTCAAGCAATCTTGGAATATGACGCAGCAGAAACCTAAGGTACCTTCTTCCATTAAGTTTTCGTGGAAGAATGTATGGCCCAATGAGATGTTCACCATGTACCCCATACCACACATTCAGTGAGATACGGTGCTGATGTGATAACTCATGAACAGCATGTGGCTTTAATTCACACCAAACATGTGTATTATGATAATTAGAAACACCATGTGAATCCAGCTTCGTCTGTAAATAAAATGTTATATGCCAAACGAGGGTTGACTACAGTCTGTTGTTGCATCCACTGACAAAACATCACTCTAGGAACAAAGTCCGCATCATTGAGACATTGAACTCGTTGGAGGTGTTAAGGGTACAGTAAATTGCTCTGTAAAATTCTCCGTACACTACTGTAGCTTACTACAGGCACTTGCATGGCAAATCTTCTCGTCGAGGTTCCTGGAGAGAGCTGTACTGCTTCCAACACCATATCCTCAATCTCAGGCGTAATGCGAGCAGGCCTACCTACTGCTCTGCCATGTTCAAAACCCCCATTTTCTCTCAGGCGCTGATGAATCCTTGTAAATGTACGACTTTCGGGGTATCTTCGACCAGGATATGTTTTTTGGTACAAGCGTGCAGCCTCCCGGCATTGCCATTAGCCCTACCGTACATGAAATGCATATCCGCATACTCTTCGTTACTGTAAGGTTCCAATGTAACTACAAAACAGCACTAGTGGCACTCCTCAGATGAGACTGATGCCGTTTGAGACTGTGTACTGTATCCGTCCTGTACGTTCTGCGTGCATGGTTTGATTACAACTCAGCCTCTCGGCAATGTTCGGTTTTCTAAACAAAGAACATAGGACGGCTTCAAGAGCGCAAGGAGTAAACCGTACGAAGTGACAAAAAATGACGTCAGTGGCGGCTTGTAACAATACATTAGTAATTATTTCGCAAACGGCTCTTTTGTGGACCTATGTTTACTGGGACATTGTTGCTTCTATTAACGTGTACTTACAACCATGTAAGTTTGCGCCATCCTTTTTGATACACCCTGCATATATATATATATATATATATATACATGATTCTTTTTCCAAAACTTATTTTAGATATCTTTATATATATATGATCAGTTTTTCGAAACTTGTTTAGATGTTTATATATATATAAAACTCTATTTCTAAAACTTGTTTTAGATATTTTTATGTATATATAGATTATTTTTTCAAGACTTGTTTTAGATGTATGTATATATATATATATATATATATATATGTGTGTAAAATTATTTTTCAAAAAATTTTAGATGTATTATGTATATATATATATATATATATATATAATAAAGACATCCCTTATTCATTTCCCAACTTGTTTTAGATGTCTTTATTTATATTAATGTATGACTTTTTCCAAACCTTTTTTAGATGTCTTAATATATATATATATATATAAATATATGAATAAATCTTTTTTGAAAACTTGTTACAGATGTCCTTATACATATATATTTGACTGTTTTTTCAAAACTTGTTTCAGATGTCTTTATATATATACATGTAAGATTCATTTTCAAAACTTGTCTTAAATATCTTTATGCATATATATATATATATATATATATAAAGATATCTTATTATATTTCCGAAACTTGTTTTAGATGTCTTTATATATATATATATATATATATATAAATATATATAAGTATGCTTATTTTTACAATACATGTTTTAGATGTCTTTATGTGTATATATTAATTGAATGAACACGCAACAAGCTGCCAGCTTTCATGCGTAGAGGACGAGAAAGAAGAAGATGATTGTTTTTTCAAAACTTGTTTTAGATATCTTTATGTAGTAAATATAAATATATATATATATATATATAAAGACACCTATGACTCTTTGTTCAAAATTTATTTTAGATGTCATATTTATATCTATGATTCTTTTTCCAAATCCTGTTTTAAATGTGTTTATATATATGTATGATTCTTTTATCAAAACTTGTATATATATATATATGATTCGTAGTTCAAAAACTCGTTTTACATGTCTTTATATATATATATATATATATATATATATATATAAAGATTCTTTTTTCAATACTTGATTTAGATGGCTTTATGTGTATGTACGTATGTACATATACTTATATATGTATAAGACATCTATGATTATTTTTCGAAAAAAATTTTAAATTTTTTATATGTAGATATATGATAATTTTTCCAAATCTTATTTTAGATATCTTTCTATATATACATATGTATATATATATATATATATATAATTCTTTTTTGAAAACCTGTTTTAGTTGTCTTTATATATATACATATATATATATATATATACATAAATTCTTTTTTCGAAATTTATTTTCGATGACTTTATATATACATATTATTCTTTTTTTCTAATCATGTTTTAGTTGTCTTTATGTATATATATATACACATAAATAATGATATGTATGATAATTTATCGAAAATTCGTTATTGATGTCTTTACACACACACACACATATATATATATATATATATATATATATATATATGTGTGTGTATGAATGTTTTTCCAAAATTTGTTTTGGATGTTTATATTATATATATATATAATACGTCTTTAACTTGTTTTAGATGTTTTTATATATATATATATATATATATACAAGTACATACATATATGTAAGATTCTATTCCCAAATTTTGATTTAGAGGCCTCTATAAATACTTATGTCTGTTTCGGTTTTCATAACTTGTGTTAGATATCTTTATACCTATATATGTATGATTATTTTTACAAAACTTGTTTTAGATATATTTATATACATATATGATTCTTCTCTTAACTTGTTTTAGATGTCTTTATGTATGTATGTATGTATGTGTATATATATATATATATATATATATATACGTACATACATATATATATAAATAAAGACATCTATGATGCGTATTCCAAAATTTGTTTAAATGTCTTTGTACATATACATATGTACGTTCCTTTCCAAAACTTAATTCTCGACGTCTTTATATATATAATATATATATATATATATATATATATATATGAATGATTATTTTTTCAAAATTTGTTTTAGGTGTCTTTATTTATATATATATATATGAATGATTATTTTTTCAAAACTTGTTTTAGGTGCCTCTATATATATATGTATATATATATATAGATATTTTTTCAAAACATGTTTTAGTTGTCTTTATATACATGAATGAATCCATTTCCAAAACATGTTTTTGATGTCTTTATATATATGCATGCATGTCTGTATGATTATTTTATCTAAATTTGTTTTAGATGTCTTTATATATATACGTATGTTTCTTTTTCTAAATTTGTTTCAGATGTCTTAACATACACACACATATATATATATATATATATATATATATATATATATATGTGTGTGTGTACGTATATATATGTATTCTTCTTTTTCCAAAACGTGTTTCAGATTTCTTTATATATATATATATATATATATATATGTACACGTATGATTCTTTTTTCAAAACTTATTTTCGATGTCCTTATATATATATATATATATATATATATGCACATTAGTAATTATGTATGTTTCTTTTTCCAAAACTTGTTTAGATGATTATATATATATATATATATATATATATATATATAAATGATTATATTTGAAAAACTTGTTTTAGTTGTTTTATATATGATTATTTTCGAAACTTGTTTAGATGTCTATATATATATATATATATATTTATATATATATGTATGACACTTTTTAAAACCTTGTGTTAGATAACTTCATATGTGCATATATATATTATAATTTATTTTCAAAATATATTTTAGATGTCTATTTGTTATATATATATTTATATATGGTATGATAAGAAAAATAAATGCCTGCACGGGATTCGAACCCGGATCTCTGATATATATCATTTTTTTCCAAAACTTGTTTTAGATATCATATTATATACATATATGATTCCTTTTTAAAAAAAATTTTTTATATATATATATATATATATATATATATGATTGTTTTCCAAAACTTGTTTCAGATATCTTTATAATTTATATATATATATATATATATATATATATATATATATATAAAGTCATGTATGATTATTTTTTCAGATTCTGTTTTAATGTCTTATATATATATATATATATATATATATATATATATATATATATTTATATAGATGATTCCTTTTTCAAAACTTGTTTTAATTGTCTTTATGTATATATATTAATTGAATGAACACGCAACAAGTTGCCAATTTTCTTGCGTAGAGGAAGAAGAAAAATATGAAGATGATTCTATTTTCAAAACTCGTTTTAGATATCTTTTTGTATATATCCATCAATAGTAATTTTGCCCGAAGGCATGTCCTTCACTGCAACCATGGCATTTTCATGCCATGATTGCAGCTTTACTAGGGAATTGTAGATGTAGTAGCTTCCCGTTGTTTTCCACACCGGTGAAGTATGATGATGATGATAAGGATGATGATGGTGGTGATGACCATATGATTTCGGGGACCGTTTGGGCCTTAAAGTTTTCCTGACATTTGTCTTACAGGTGAGAAAAATCCCCGATAAAAACCTCACTCAGAAAAACTGCCCCGACCGGGAATCGAACCCGGGCCCGCTGCGTGGCAAGGCAGCACGCTACCTCGAGACCACAGCGGTGGACTATATATATATATATATATATATATATATATATACATATAAATAAAGACATTGTGATTCTTTTTCCAAAAGTTGGTTTAGATTTCATATCATCATCATCATCATGAACAAATTCGTTTTAGGCCATATGGCCTGTACGGTAAATCTAGCGAAGATGGTATATACACATATATATATATATATATATATATATATGTAACATTCTTTTTCCAAAACTTCTTTTAGATGTCTTTATATATATATACGATTATTTTTCCAAAACTTATTTTACATGTATTTATATATACTTACTTACTTACTCACTGGCACTATCGAACCCGTAGGTTCATGGCCGCACGGACATAAGCTCTCCATACATCCATATCCTGAGCTAATGCTTTCCAATCATTCCCTGTATAATCTAATTCCCTCAAATCATAGTTAATGTTGTTCTCCCACCTCATTTTTGGTCTACCAACTGGGCGTTTTCCTTCTGGCTTTCCTACAAGAAGTTTCCATGCACGTCTTTCATTCCCCATACGTGCAACATGTCCTGCCATCGCAGTCTACGGGACTTAACTGTTCTTATTATATCTGGCTTCCTATAAAGACCATGTAGTTAATTGTTATGTAGTCTTCTCCATTCACCTGTCTGTTCATCTCTCTTTGGTCCAAAAATTTTCCTAAGAACTTTATTCTCAAATACTCGTAATCTCCTTTCCTCCCTTAAGGTAAGAGTCCATGTTTCGCACCCATATAATATAACTGGTAGAACAATAGTTTTATATTATTTTCAGCTTAACGTTTTTTGAAAGGAGTTGGGACATAAAAGTCTCTGCAATGCATAATAGCATGCATTTCCAGAATTGAGCCTATGTTTAATTTCTTTGTGCATCTCATTCCTATTTGTGATTATTGTTCCTAGGTATTTGAATTCAGCCAATTCCTCAAAATTTCCCTCATTTGTCATTAGCTGTCCATTTCCATTATATAATGTATTTCTACGTGTGACCATATATTTAGTTTTACTGATATTTACTTCCAGTCCTAATTTCTTAGTGTTACTCAATAGTGTGTGCGTGTTGGCCTTTAGTATCTCCTCGCTATCGGCCAGTAGTACTACATCATCAGCATAAACTAACAGCTTATTAATACCATTGAGTTGTAAGCCTTCCTCATTCTCTAAAGATTTAATGGCATGCTCTAGTACAAAATTAAATAGTAGAGGAGATAGTGCATCTCCTGCTTTAACCCATTCTGGATTTCAAAAGTGTCTGAAAACTGTTTGCCTACACGCACCCTACTCGTTGAGCCATTTAGACACATTCGTATAAGTCTAACTAACTTTTTAGGAATTCCAAACTCCAGCAGGATACTATATAACTTCTCCCTCTTAATTGAATCATATGCTTTTTGAAGTCTACATATAGTTGATGTACAGTACCATTATATTCCCGTTTCTTTTCTAAAATCTGTCTTATACTAAAAATCTGATCTGTTGTAGACCTGTTTCTTCTAATGCACATTGATGATCTCCTAGAATGTCATCAATATAGGGAGTAAGTCTGCTTACTAATATATTTGTTAGAATTTGTACGAAGTTGAAAGTAATGAGATGCCCCTATAGTTGTTGCAATCAGTTTTATCTCCTATCTTATAAATTGGTACGATAATTGATTCCTTCCATTCATCTGGAAGAGCTTCTTTTTCCCAAATCATACTAAGCAACCAGCGTATCTTGTCCATCAATTTTTCTCCCCCTGATTTTATCAGTTCTGCTGGGATCTCATCTGAACCTGATGCTTTATACATCTTCAATTTTTCAATTGCCATTTCAACCTCTAATGCACTTGGCTCTGCGACTAGCATTTCTGCTGTCTGTAAGTTATTCTCCTCAATGTCCTGTTCTGTATGTACATTTAATAGCTGATTAAAATAACTTTTCCATCTATTTAATATACTCTTGGAATCTGCAATCATATCCCCATTTTCATTCCAAATTATGTTTGTTCTAGCCTGAAACCCTTTCTTCTCTATACTAATTCCCTGATATAATTCTCTAATGTTCCTATTTTTTGCATTCATTTCAAGATCATTAATCTTCTCTCTCAGATATTCTCTCTTTTTACTCTTTAGTAACTTGGTGGTTTCCCGTCTAACACTACCCAATTGCTCTAAATTTACCTCATTTGGCTCGTGTAACCATTTCATTTTTGCTAGCTTTCTTTTCTTTACAATGTCGGCACATTCCTCATCAAACCATTTCTTGTTTTGCCTCTTTTTTAAACAACCAATGCTTTCTGATGATGACAATTTAATAGTATCTCTTATAGCCTCCCATTCTTTATTTATATCAGTTTCTTCTTCGTTTGCCACATTGTCATCTGAAGATTCCAGTACTTCAAATCTATTAGCAATTTTGATTTGGTATTCTTGCCGCATTTCATCATTTTTCAAGTTTTTTAATTCATATTTTACAGAATCATCTTTAGCGTTTGTTACTCTCATAAGCGATAGCCGTTGTCTGATTTTCACCCTGACCAGATGATGATCTGAATTGCAGTCTGTCCCTCTAACTGATCTAACATCAATGATGCTACTGTGCCAGCGTTTATCCACTAATACATGATCTATCTGGTTCCGAGTTTCTCCATCTGGGGACGTCCAGGTGTATTTATGAATATCCTTATGCTGAAATGTTGTGCTCTTAACAACGAGATTCTTTGATGTGGCAAATGTGACTAATCTAATCCCGTTGTCGTTACTATCTTCATGAAGACTGAATTTGCCTATTGTTGGTTTGAATATATCTTCCCGCCCCACTTTTGCATTAAAATCTCCTAAGACAATTTTCATATGATATCGTGAAAGGCTATCAAATAAGCATTCTAATTCTTCATAGAACTCATCCTTGATCTTGTCATCTTTATCTTCTGTGGGGGCATGTACATTTACAATTATAAAATCATGTCGTTTACCCTTTAGAATTATGTATGATATCCTATCACTAACAAAACTTAATATCTCGGATAGCGGATAGGATCCTCCTTCTGACTAAAAAACCCGTTCCAAATGCAGGTCTTTCTGCACCCCCATAGTATAATGAAAAGCTTCCTGATTCCTGACTACCTTCTCCTGGCCACCTAACTTCCTGTAAAGCGACTATATCCAAGGGCGATTTATCCAATTCCCGCGTTAATATCTCTAGTGCCCCGCTATTGTATAAAGTCCTAACATTCCATGTTCCGAGGAACATGTCCCTGTGTTTGAGCCTTTGGCATGGGTTCCCTGAAGTAGTCCCCGCCCGGAGAACCGAATGGGGGACTATTTGACCTCCGGAAAATTTTACCCCAGTAGAACCCATGTCCGCATTTCTTGACGGTTGTATTTTTACGGTGAAAGATCGTCACTCTTTCGACCAAGGTACTTATTTCGTCTGGCTTATCACCTTCGACCAGTCCGGCATGGGTAACCCTATCGGCAGCAATGCTACCGCCGGCATAGCTCTCAGGATCATTTAAGCACACAAGCCACTCCACCACGACAAGGTAAAGATACCATGGAGGGCATGTATTTATATATACATATATTATTCTTTTCTCAAAATGTTTTCTAGATATCTTTATATACATATGTATGATTCATTTTCAAATCTTGTTTTAGATATCTTTAAATATATATATATATATATATATATATGATTCGTTTTTCAAAAACTCGTTTTTGATGTTTTTATAAATACATATCATTCTTTTTTAAAACTTGATTTACATGTTTATATATATATATATATATATATATATATATATATATATGATTCTTTTCCTTAAACTTCTTGTAGATGTCGTTATATGTAGATACATACATTGATTTTTTAAAAGTTGTTTTAGATGTGCTATATATATATATATATATATATATACATATATATATGTAAGATATCTTTTCAATACTTATTTTAGATGTCTTTATGTGTATACATATATAATTCTTTTTCCGAAACTAGGTTCAGATGTCTTTATATATACAAATATATGATTTTTTCCAGAACTCTTTATAGAATAATTAGTTTTATATGAATAATTCTTTTTCGAAAGTTTGTTTTAGATGTCTTTACACACATACATATATATATATAGATTCTTATTTAAAAACTTGTTTTAGATATCTTTATATATATATATATATACATGTAAGATTCGTTTTGCAAAATTTGTCTTCGATGTCTTTATGCATATATGTATAAATAAATAAACAAAGATATCTATTATCCATTTTCCATAACTTGTTTTCTTTATATATATATATGAGTATTTATTTTAGAAAAATTGTTTTAGATGTCTTGATATATATATATATATATATATATATGATTCTATTTTCAAATCTTGTTTTAGATACCTATATATATATATATATATATAGGCCTATATATATATATATATAGAAGTAAGATTCTCATTTCGAAACATATTTTAGATGCCTTTATGTATATATATATATATATGTATATAAAGAGGTCCGTTATTATCTTTTCAAAACTTGTTTTAAATTTCTTTATATAGATGTATGATTATTTTTTCTGAACTTGTTTGAGATGTCTTATATATATATATATATATATATATATATATGTTTATGATTTTTTTCTCAATACTTGTTTTAGATGTTTTTATGTGTATATATTAATTGAATGAACACTCAACAAGCTGCCAGCTTTCAATCGTAGAGAAAGAATATGAAGAAGAAAATGATTATTTTTGCAAAACTTGTTTTAGATATCTTTATGTTTATATATATATATATATATATATATGTGTGTATAAAGTTATCTATGAATCTTTTTCCAAAAGTTGTTTTAGATGTCTTTAATATATATATATATATATATATAAAATATATGTATGATTCCTTTTCCGAAACATGTTTTAGATGTCTTTATACCTATATATATATATATATATATATTTCAATTCCTTCTGGCTTTTTTCGTGTTGAGACTTGAAAGTAGTTTTGAAGTTCCTTAGGACAGGTTACTGGCCCGACGCTAAGTAGTCCAGTGGTAGGGCTGCTACCTTTTAGTCTCTGGACAGACATTAGGATACCGCATTTACTCAGTACCTGATGGAACGGTTATACCGCCGTGATTCGGTCCTCAGAGCCTCGTTTGTGAAAACAGGTTGTACCACGAGAAGGTGAGGATGAGAATTGGGTAGGAGAGGTTATACACACGTCGCTACCCCTTACAATCACAAAAAAAATGAAGACATCTTAGAAGAATTACACATGGAATCTTTAGAAAACAAAATTTCTGATTATAAGTCAAGATGGATACAACATGTTCATCGAATGGAAGATCACAGAATACCCAAACTAATGTTAAGATATCAACCTGCAGGAAGAAGAAGACCAGGACGTCCACTCATAAGACTTCTGGATGGTGTTTCTCTTGAGGCCGAAACAGGTCAACAAATGGCCTAAATTCGTGAATGTACTATGATGATGATGATGATATATATATATATACACATATATATGATTCTTTTTGAAAACTTTTTTTTAGATGTCTTTATATGCATATATATGTGTGTATGTATGTATTAAACACTCTGTGTACATTATAAAACAATTACTGAAAATTATTATAGTCTGCATAGAATTTTAGTGGCTTTCCTGTTGCTATGCTGTCAATAAGGTGGTATTGCTGACATTTTTGGTCACAGAGCATGCGCAGGCACTGGTTCGATGCGATGTGGAACCCTTTTTTTTTACATAGTCTTTAGTGGAATCAATGTGTGGCGGTCCTCGTAAACACGTGTCTCATGGAGAAGTTTGGTTCCTTCCATTCTTCGGTTTTCATCGCTGGGGTCAGGAAGAATTCGCAGTATATATCCTCTGCTTTTTCTTCTCTGTCCGTTATGTGTGCTTCGTAGACCGGGGTGTGGCAGGTTATTTTTAACGCTATTTCTCTGATGAAGGAGTCAGTCTTGGTTAGATGGTATATGAGACGGGAGCTCGTTGACCTTCAAACCCGAAGTACTCTCCGGAGGTAGACAATTTTGACCATTACCAGTCTATTCAAATTTGCTATGGTTAACCGAGTCCAGAATGTGGTGATTGCATAGCAGGCTATTGGTGATATCTTAATATGAAACAGACTTATAGCTGCTTCGATTGACAGCTTTTCGACATTTCGAATGTCAAATGTGGCTTTAATTGCTGAGTTGCATCTATCCTGGATGTGCTTGGTGAATGATTTTCCTGTGACTTGCAGCGTTAGACCGAGATACTTGTAGCAGTTGGCTAATTCTAGTGGGCATTTCCATACTTGGATTTGTCATCCTGTTTACATTTCCTCCTCGTCCAAATTTCATAACCTTAGTTTTGCTTGTGTTAACTTCTAGTTCATTCCTGTGCGCCCAGTTGTGTAGATTATCCAGGCTAATCTGAAGAGCTACTTTATTTCTGGATAGGATGACTATATCATCTGCATAGAGGAGGACCGTGGCTTCCGGTGATGCTACTTCTTGGACTACGTCGTGTGTTAGCAAGTTGAAGAGGAATGGGCTAAGAGGATCCCCTTGAAGCACTCCGTGTGTTTGTATTATGTGATCAGATTGGCTAACTTTGTCATTTATGGTTAGTAGGTTGAAAGAAAGTATATTTTCAATTAGTTTCAAGAAAGGGTCCTGTTTTCCCAGTATTCTGGAGATTTTGTCCAGTAGTGTGTTTCTATTTACGCCGTCAAACGCCTTGGAGAAGTCTATGAAACCCGCGTATAAGTGGCCACCTGCGGAGCTTGTTGCTTCCCAGATGATGGATAACACTCTCTCGATGGCTTATATCGTGGATTTTCCCATCATAAATCCGTATTGTTCCTCTGGAATGAATGTGCTGGCTTGGGGAAGGATACGTTTTAGTAAAATCTTCGTCAGAATTTTAAAAGGCGCACATTCCAGTGCAATTCCGCGGTAAGCGTCGAGTGAGTCTTTTGGCCCTTTCCCTTTATACAGCATTAGAGGTCGGACTCTCTGCAACTCCCTGGTATAATGCTTAAGTAAATGCATTTGTTGATCATCGCCGTCCAGGTTTCGAGAGATACTGGTAGGGAGTCCATTGGGACTTCGTTTGTTAGGTTGTCGCGTCCTGCAGCTTTCCTTCTTTTGCATCCATGGAAGGCGTGCCAGACTTCCTCCGTTGATGTTGCTGTCCATGCTCCTTGCGCTGTTTCAGTTATTCGTTCTTCGGATATTTGGGTCTTTTGTAATATCTTGGAAAAGTGTTCTTCCCATGTTTTCATTGGAATTTGAGAGTGTGACTTGCATCTTCTTTGTTCTAGGATCTTGTGTGGGAATGTCTCAGCTTCCGTTATGGTTTCGAGTTCCATCCTTTTGTCAAATAGTAACCTCTTTTCTCTTATTAGGTTTCTGTATCTATTCCTCTCTTGTGTGTATTCTTTAGGTCTCTCCTCTGTGTTAAGGTCTCCCCATAAGTGTAGTTTCGTCAGTGCAGCTTTCCTTTGTTTGAAGTTTCCGTATCGAACCAGGGTTTGCTTTTCTTTTTCCAAGGGTTTCTTTTTGTGGACGATAGAAGAGCAGTTTTGATGAGATCTAGAGCATGCGTTCTTGCTCGATTAGTTGTTTCGCGCCCCTTTTTTGAATTTTCTCTGAAGACGTACTGTATTGATTCGGCGCGGTGTCCAACGCCTTTCCGGGGTTTCCGCTTTTTGCTTATCTGTTGAAATAGTTGTCTTTACTGGGACGTGTTTCCGTAGAGGTGTCCGTATATGTTCCACCTGTTTTGTTGTCATTTATTGCCCTCTGTAGAAGATGAGGTCTATCATGCTGGATCCGTTGTATGAGATATATGTTGGTATTTTGTCGTTGTTGGCTAGATGGAAGCCTTCTTCCTCAAGTGCCTCGAATACTGCTGTGGCTTTGCTGTCTGGCTTGTCTCTTCGGCAGTTGAAGTCACCAGCGAGTATTATTGGGGAGTCAGGTTTCGCGCGATGTATTGCCTGGAGGATAATGTCTATTACAACTTCTGTAGAAGTGGAAGGTCTGATGTACAATCCGATAACTGTAATTCTGGAACTCGGCGATCACTGTGTTTTCTTCAGTATACTTATGGATCACATCTCCTAAGGTTGGTCTGCAGAAACATGAGACTCCACCAGATGGTCTGCCCTCCTGTCCGGGTTCTGCTAATGCATGGATTCCGTAGTAGCCCTCTAGTTGAACGGGCCCTAGGAGGAAGGTTTCTGTAAGTACTAGAATATCTTGATCCGGTAGGAACATTTCTGGGTTTTTCATTATAGAGCGCAGACCTTCAACGTTCCAGAGGATACAGTTCAGGTCATTATAATCGGATCCGTGTTTTATACACTTTTAATCTTGAATGCTTTTGGACTAACTGTGGCTTGAAGATAGAATTTATTAACGCTAAAATTCTTAAAAATTTAGATATTTTTCATGTACATCCTTTTCTTCTCCATATGAGATATTGCACCCTAGATATGTAAAATTATTCACCTGCTCCAAAATTTTATTGTCCAGTACAATTTTACTTCTGACAGGATCTACACCTTGAAATGCCATCATTTTCTCTGTAGATATCTTCAAACCATATTCTTCTGTAATTTTGTTAGGTTCATACAGACCTTTCCGTAGATTATCTTCGGAATTTGCTATTATTATTTGGTGATCTGCAAACAGTATGGTGTTTAATTTTCTATATTCTGATATTCTTATTCCAAATTTAGATTTTTTGTTCCAGCAACATATTACTTAATTGATATAAATTGCAAAGATTGTTGTCTCACACCACGATTTATAATTCCTTCTTCAGAAAATCCGTTATGTAATGTAATATTTATGGTGTTGTCTTTGTAAATATTTTGTATGTTCTGCCGAAGTAAATTTGGTATATTTATGTCTTACAATATATTTAAGAGTTGTTATCTCTTGACTGTGTCGAATGTTTTTTCAAAATCTATGGAAGCAAAATTTGTTTCTAAGTTCAATTCTCTTCTTTTTTTCAAGGAATAGTTTAACAGAAAATGCTGAATAAATACAAGATCGTCCTTTCCTAAATCCATTTTGACATTCCATAAGGAATTTTTCACTGAAACTTTTCAATTTTCCATTTAAAATGTCTGCATGCATTTTGTAGCATGTGTTTAACAAACTGATTCCCCTATATTTATCCATTTTTTCTCTTGTCTCCTTGCTTGTTCTACCTGTTCTGTGCTGCGTATTGGTATGGTTTCTGGCTTTTCGGTTTAGGTTCTCTTTTTTATCATGTTTTTGATTTAGTTGTGAATTCTTCCATCATGAGTTCTATTTTCAGGGATATTTTGTTCATTATCTTGTCCTCTAACTCGCTATCCGAGCATTTTTTATGCATTAGTTGGATGGGTGTCGTCTGATAGTTCTCGATTGTATCTCCTGAGCTGTCGTCATCACTTGCCGGTGAGTCGCCGGTAGAGGCTTGGTACCGCTAGCGCCGGTTGTTTCCTGAATGTGGTCAACAGATGTCGCTAGATGTCTCTCTGTGCAGCTGTCGTTTCGCGTCTCCGCGCCTGTTTGTATCGATTTAACCTCGTTTTGAAGCTTTATATTATCTCTCGTGAGCCCTTCTATAATGGATTTCATTGTAGTATAACAGATTTTGATTTCGCTTACAGCATTGAATATGTCGTCTACGATATTCTTTTTTTTTCATTATATATATATATATATGATTATTTTTCTAAAACTTGTTTTAGGTTTCTATATATATATATATATATATATATATATATATATATATACGTGTGTGTGTGTGTGTGTAAAATTATTTTTCGAAACTTGTTTCAGATGTCTACATGTATGTATATATATATATATATATATATATATATAAAAATAAAGACATCTGTGTTTCTTTTTCCTAAACTTGTTTTAGATATATATATATATATATGAACGATTTTTTTCAAAACTTGTTTTGCATGTCTTTATATATATAAATGGATGATTTTTTTCAAATCTTGTTTTAGATGTCTTTATATATATATATATATATATATATATATATATATATATATATATATATATATATATAACAATAACAAGTAAGCAAATTAAAGAGAACATTTTACTTTATAGCAGTGACGCTTTATCGAAGTTATAATTAAAGTTTAACATTGAGCAATGCAAGCTTAATATGGTTTAGGGAAGTTTCAAGATGGCGGAAATGCAGAAATGTGATATCGATAGTGCTCTGGAAACGCTGATAGAAGTTACGGAAAAAAAGCAAAAAGCTACGAAGTGACCTAAAGCAAGACATCATGCAAGCGGTAAGTGAACTCAAAACATCATTTTGTAATGTAATGAACGAAGTGGAGAGAAAAACAAGACGATTAGTGTTCTGGCTGAGAAGGTAAAGAAAGCTGAAGAGATTCACAATGACGTGACAGTTAACAGAAGCCTTGTTGGGGTGATTGGACATCATCCTCCATCTGTCGACTGCAGTTCGAACTACAGCGCAGCCGTTCGAGATAATAGACCGCAAACCATACACGAAAAAAATTACAAACTTGTACTCAAATCAAAACAGAACGAGTCCACAGATGCAATGAAAGTTTTGTTGAAGCGGAATATTAATCCAAAGTTGGAATAAGATCTATGAAGGCACTAAGAGACGGTAGATTGATTATCAAATCTGGAAAGAAAGAAGATATCGATATTCTTAAAAAAAATATGGAAGATCATTGCAGCCAACTATTTGACATTAGCACTCCTAAACTTCGCAACCCCAACCTAATTATCTACAACATACCTGAAGACATAACAATAGACAACGCAGCAGGTACCATCGTTGCCCAAAACCCTGAACTGAATTTAAATGAGGAGACCCTCATGCCTAGATTCATCTTCAAAACAAAGCGGAACTTTCGGAACCTCGTTATGGAAGTTAAACCTGAATATTGGAGAACTCTGAATCAAAAGAAGCTCAAATTATGCTGGCAAATTTGTAACGTTGAAGATTATATAAAAGTTAGAAGATGTTATAAATGTTCTAGATTTAATCATAGAGCCCAAGAATGTAACAGCAGCGATACTTGTCCACTTTGTGCGGGTAATCATAAACTGGCAGACTGTACTGCAAGAGCAAATGAATATAAATGTATAAATTGTGTGACTCACAACAAATACAATAGAGAACAAGTAAACGAATGCCACTCATCCCTCGACAAAAACTGCCCATTCATGCTATCAATGATAAAGAAATACGAGCAAAACACCGAATATTAAAATGGCAGGTTCAACCAATCACAGTTGCAATGCTAGTCAAACCATTAAGCTCAGAGGGAAAACACACATTAAATGCCTTCAAATAAATTTAAAACATTCCAAGGCGGCTACTAGTAATTTCATGCATATGATAGAATTACACAATATTGACATAATCTTCATTCAGGAACCATATGTTATCCAGAACAAAGTGGCTAGAATTTCCAGGAAGTATAGGACCTTTTGTAAAGGAGAAAATAGGATCAGGGCAGCCGTTGTCGTAGCAAATAGACAAATAGATGCTGTACTAATAAACCAAATATCTGACGAAGATGCCGTAGTTGTGGAAATGTTATACAATAAATTAAAATTCAATGTAGTTAGTATGTATATGGATATCAGAGCAGATATTAATGATGATTTCATTAAGCTGGACCATATACTAGAAGTTACGAGGAACGAGGATGGAATAATAGTAGGCGTGGAAAGTAATTCTAGGTCAATAATGTGGCATGATACTCTCACCAACACTAGAGGCAGAAAAGTAGAAGAATATCTGAGTTCAAAACGACTGTATGTTATGAATGAATCTAGTGAATATACAACTTTCGAGAGCGCAACAGGAAAGAGCAATAACGACCCCACCATAACTAATGACCGGTTAGTAACCATGGTGAGCTAGGGAAGTGTGAGGAAGAAGAGAGTTGCTCAGATCACCGATTTATTACATTCAACATATCTAAAAATAACGCGAACACTTCCAACAATTTTCAAGGAATAAAATATATAGTAAAAGAAAACAGACTTGAGAACTTCAGTAATGACATCATAAGAATGTTCTCAGAAAGATTACTAAACAAAACGATAATGAACACTGTTGAAGAACTGGACAAGGGGCTGAGCAGCATAGCTAGGGAAGAACCGGACTCACAAAAACTAGTCAGGGAGTTTGAAGATATCATCACAGCGGCATGCAGTAGGCACTTCAGAATATCAAACAGAGCACAAAAGTTACACCGGAATAAATCTCTCCAATGGTGTACAGAAAAATAAACCATAATGCGGAAAAGAGTGAATGGGCTATAAGAAGGAGATATCAGAAGAACTAGAAACAACGAAGAGCTGAGAGAAGAACGAAAGCATCAATATTTAGAAGCCAAAAGAAAATATGAAAGTACTATTACAAAGGGGAAAATTGTGTCTTGGAAAAACTACTGTAGTTTGACTCCGTCAAACAAACCATGGAACGCAGTCTACCGCATAGTGTCTGGAAAATCCAGAAACGAACACACCTTTACCACTCTAAAGAAAGCAGACGGTTCTCATACATCCGACCTACAAGAACACTGCGCAGCATATGATAGATCATTTTGCACCAGACGATGACGAGACAGAGGACAACAACCACCACAAGCTAGTCAGAGAAGATAATAAACGTCCCATGGAAACTGAAGATGATGCCGATTTTACCCAACAAGAAATGGCACACATTTTAGAAAATATGGACCCAAATAAATCCCCAGGAGAAGACGGATTTACGAGCAGAATTTTATTCAAGTTATGAACATTCTACCAAGCTTTGTAACAGCGATACACAATAACTCTCTCAGGAGAGGTAATTTTCCCCAAACAGTGGAAGAAAGCAAGATTAATTCCTATCATAAAGCCAGGAGGTTAGTAAATTCCGTCCAAAAAGCCTCTAAACACTGGAGGAAAAGTACTGGAGAAGTTGTTAATAAACAGAATTATGCATCATGTCAACTCAAAAGACCTAATATCAGACAAACAGTTCGGTTTCACTCCTCAAATTAGCACGGTGGACGCAGCGATCACACTATAAGAATATATCGAGGAAATCTAAAAGAAAATATGCATTTGGTGCTAGTAAGCTTGGATATCCAAGGAGCTTTTGACTCGGCCTGGTGGCCGGGGATCATGAAAGCTCTGAGGGAATTCCAGTGCCCAAGGAACTTGTATAATCTTGCAAGCAATTATTTTAACCAAAGAACAGCTACATTAGCAGTAAACAATGCTAAAGTAGACAATAATGTAACGAGAGGCTGCCCACAAGGATCTTGCTGCGGTCCGGGGTTCTGGAACATCCAATACAACTCCATACTTCGATTAGATTACACCGAACATACTAAAGTAATAGCATTTGCAGACGACCTGATAGTAATAACAAAGGGAAAATCAGATCTCGAAGCTGAGAATTATGCAAATATGAAATGAGGAAGATTACATCCGGGCCGACAACAATAAATCCAAATTCAATGAATGCAAATAAAAAACTATTCTAATAACAAGAAGAAAACGAAGGGAAAACAAACAAATACATATATTTCTAAATAATAAGCAGTTAGAACAGGTCGACCAGATTAAATATTTTGGCATAATAATCGACAAGAGATTTACGTTCAACCAGCATATCGAATATGTAGCAGGGAGATGCAAAAAAACTTATTAATGCTCTCTCCAAGACAGGAAAAATAAGCTGGGGTTTAAGTGACAAAGCCCTGTGCACAATTTATAACGGTGCAATTCTGCCACTGTTATCGTACGCGGCACCAGTATGGATAAGTGCACTGGACAAGAAATATAATATCCGAAAGTTTAAACAGGTACAGAGATTGATCAGCATATGATTGCCAAAGGCATATCGCACTGCGTCCTACGAAGCTCTCTGCATTCTGACGGGATTAACACCTATACATCTAAAAATACAAGAAATCTCGGCTATTCACCAAATAAGAGGAAGTTGCAAATACGAAATCTTAACTTTGATCAGACAGTTAGTTACAAAAACTGGACACACCCGGCAAAATTCCTAGACATCCAGGACACAAGAGAAAACAAAGAATACACTTATGAAATATACACAGATGGAAGCAGAAGCAATTATGGAGTTGGATCGGGAATAGTTATATTCAAAAAACATGCATTAACAAACCAGCTGAAATTTAAGTTGTACGAAGAATATTCAAATAACCAGGCTGAGCAACTTGCCATCATGAAAGCATTAGACACAATAAAAGGACTTAATACCAGCGAAATGCCGATTGACGAACATAATGTGGCAATCTACACTGACAGCAAGATCACGATAGACTCCCTAAGGAACAGAAATAATCATAACAATTTAATTGAAGAAATTAGGAATAAGCTGAATTCTCTAGAAGGCGATAACTGGACAGCGTAATTCAACTGGATCAAGGCACATGCTGGAATCTACGGCAACGAGATAGCGGATCGCCTAGCGAAGCAAGCAGGGTGCGACGGCGGCCTACAAACGAGTTACGATAGGATTCCAGTAAGTGCTGTGAAGAAACGCCTGACAACCATTAGTGAAGAAAAATGGGAAAGGCAATGGCATTCAACCACCAATGGGAATTTGACGAAATCGTTCTTCCCGAAAGTCAGCGACAGACTACAGACAAGAATCCAGATATCTCCCAATTTCACAACGCTGGTGACCGGACACGGGAATATAAACGCTTACTTCCATCGCTTGAAGATAAAGGACAGTGCAATGTGTGCATGCGGTGCTGGTGAGCAGACGGTGGACCATGTCATATATAACTGTATAGAATTTAAAAAAGAAAGACGAACTCTTATAAATTTTGTGAATAGAGTTAGTGAAAGGTGGCCCATAAATGAGAGTAAATTAGCTTTTAAGTAGGCCTATACTAAACAATTCACCAAATTCGCAAATAGCATAGACTTAAAAAAATTACAATAGAACATTACTTGGACAGTATACTTTAAGGAACTGTAAATCATAAAGTGATAGAACTAGATAATAAGTGTTAGGATAAGAACATTATTTTAAGGAAGTGTAAATATTGACCATGACTTGTTAGGATTAGTCAGTGCTATAAGCGTAAATAGGAACCATACAGCCTAATTTCTTAGAACTAGTAAGGACAGTAGAATATTTAATCAACAGTAAATTACTCATAAAATGTTAGAATTAGTCCGTAACTTAAGTGTAAATAGGAGCTATATCTTCTTAGATTAGTAATGGATAGAATATTATCTTAGCGTGTAAATATAGATTATAGCTCGATAGGATTAGTCAATTTAAATATAAATAAGAACCATATTTTGATAGGAGTAGTAATGAAGAATGCACTAATTTAATCCTTAAATTACAATGTATCTTATATAAGGAACATTGATTTCATTTATATATCATTGTTCATTAAACAGTAGAAATAAAACAAATTATCATAAATTACCTAACATTGTGTCAAATTACGTTAAAAAATACAGTAATAACTTACTTTTACATGATTTTGTTTTCTTTGCGGTCCGAAACACTTGAATGACGGGCACTAGAAAATATTATTTCGCCAATTTATGGGTTAAGTAAGTGCTAATAGAAACAATATCAAGCAACTGTAAATATTAATCATAACTTGTTAGTGATATGAGGAACCATAACTTGCTTAAGTATAATTAACAGAGAGTATTGTTTGAAATGCAAATAACAACAATAACTAAATAGAACAATTTAGCGTCACAACAATTCAAAATTATAATTTAAAGAATCGAAAATAGAAAAATAATTTCACACTTTAGAACTAGTAAAAGCACACTATAAATTCATAGTCAGGAATTTCAACACACACAAAATGATAGAAATGTTTTAATATTGTTAAACCAAAGCATGTAGTACTGCAGAAAACTGTATTGGAGCATGCTGTCATATTAAGACTCCAAAAAAAAAGCTTAATATGGTATGATAAGAAAAATATATATATATATGTATGATTATTTTACCATAATTTGTATTAGATGTCTTATATAATATATATAATATATATATACAAATTTTTTTTGAAAACTTGTTTTAGATATATATATGATTATTTCCCAAAGCTTGTTTTAAATGTCGTTATATATATAAGATTCTTTTCAAAACTTGTTTTAGATGCTTTTATGTATGTATATATATATATATATATATATATATATATATATATATATATATATATATATATATATATATATATATATATATATATATATATATATATATATATATATATTTATATAAACAAATATATCTATGATTATTTTTCCAAATTTTTTTAATGTCTTTATATACATATATATATATATATATATAATCTTTTTCCAAAAATTATTTTCGATGTCTATATATATAATATATATATAATATAATATATATATATAGAGAGAGAGAGAGAGAGAGAGAGAGAGAAAGAAGAAAAGAGAAGACCAAGGTTAACACGGAAGGAAAACATGAAGACAGTAAATGCCAGCTAGAGGGCTAAAGCATCGAAGATGCCCAAGACCGTAGGCTTTGGAGGTTTGGCACGGGAAGACGGCAGCAGCTG